>JAJJWW010005425.1:0-39676 GCA_023531295.1 Papaver armeniacum | reverse complement strand
ATAATTGTTACAACTCACTGTTACAGAGAATACTGTTACATAGGAAAGCCTAACAAAAGTAATTGTTGGAAAATAGTTACAGTTTTGAAAGAAAAGGTGACGGTTCTGTCTTCTTCTTCCTCGCCTGTGCTTTATGCAACTCGCCTGCACTTCTCTGCTCCAGTTCCGCGGCTTCTTCCTTCACCCCAAGCTTGCCCCAAAGTCTCCAAAGTCTCCCAAAGTCCTCTGGCTCGACACAGCTCCGTATTTATACACAACAACACCCAATATCTTATTTTCTTTCACCATAAGTCTCGGAGATTTTCTTTCCTCACAGGTCACGAGAATTCTTCTCCGCAAGCTTCTTTACGCGGCTGCTGACTATCCAAACTCTCCCAAAGATGGAGTTAAGTTAATCAGGAAAGATTCTGCCTTCGTAGCTTCCATATTTCCAAATATAACCCGATATATATATGCTACTCTGTTTACCAAGAATAAGATGAAATCTACCTTTTTTATCGCAACCAACTACCTTACCAATCCTTTTTGATCGAAACATGTTGGTAGTAATCCAAACCCATAGAAAAACTCGCATAAATTATTTCCAAATCGCTGCCAGACCCGATATTGTTTCCACCTCCCCTGTTTTACGAAAACCCATCAAACCTTCCATTTTTACGTGAATCATTAAACTACCTTCCCTGTTTGATCCAAACAGGCCAAATCCAATCCAATGTATCGAGAAAATCCGACTAAAACTCGCTGAAATTTCTCCCGGAAATTCATGCAGCTGGCTGGTTCTTCTCCCACCAATTTCAAATTTGAATTGAAGAAGAAAGGTCGCCCCCTAACCAGAATCTGGTGTGCCGATAGCAAGTGCCCTGAGGTTGCCCCTTATCAACTGGGTGCCCCTTATCCAAACTGTGGATGCCAAATAACAATTCCTCCGGGTGCTTTAGACACCTTTTCGAGCCGATTTTTCCAAAAATGTTTATTGGCCAAAAGTACCTACACACACATAAAACACCATAATAAGTACAAAAATGAGAACTATCAATATATAGAATCGAGATAATTTAGACACAAAAACATGTCTATCAAATACCCCCAAACTTATTATTTGCTAGTCCTCGAGCAAAAATAAAATAAAATAAAAAACAAAATCCTAACTCACTGTCTCAGGCATCGTCGATTGCATTTAGCGTATGCAATAAGACTTTAAATCCCTAGGTGGCCCTAGTGGCCGAGTTATAGTCTCGGGAGGGCTTACAAGAGATATACCCACAAAATGTTTACACTCCAGACCCTAGTTATATACGCAGAACCTTGGAAGGCACTAAAGAATCTCCTTGGTTGGCATACTTATTGACTATAGGAGGAAGTACCCTAATGCGAAATTCCAATTGTTGTACACGAGTTTGCACTCAAGCATACTAAAATTCATATATAAGTCATAGAGCTCTACTCAGATTGTTTCTGGACATCATAACCGGAGTCAACCAATCACATGGATAGATTATGAGATGGATATAGAAAAACATAGATGGTTTTGATGTTGACTAAGGTGAATGGTGTTTCTCATATCTGTCTGAAGGCCACTGCCAAAATGAACCTATCCTAATGGACTGAGATACTAGTCTGACTAATACCAACACAACTGGCATATACAAGGGAACCAGTGGTCGATAATCCTAACTCTAGGTCAACACAACTGGCATATACAAGGGTTCCAGTGGTCGACTTTATTGAATTTATTCCGGTTGGTCTGATGGTCTGGTCTCAATTTTTTTTTTTTCATAATACTTTTTTTTTTTTTTCACCTTTTTCAATTTTTTTTTTGTTTGTATCTCAATCACTCTATTTCACCCTAGCATTGGTAACAACTTGAATTGTGAGCCCCACCTAATCACTTTGAGAAACATATTTTAAAAATAAAACAAAATAAAAATAGAAGTGAAAAGGATTCAACGAGATATGACGAAACTACCATGTTTTTTCTTTAATTCTAACACCTGAGCTCTGTGCTTTTATGAATAGACTCTTTAGATGTTTCCATCTAATCAGATTGGTTCCTCAACTCCTACAACCAAGATGCTTCCATCCACTTAGATTGGTTAGTGCCATCCTTAATAAGCATAAATTTCTAGGCTCTGGAGTTTATTTATTGCAACTAAAAAGTTTCTCCCATACCCCAAACTTAAATCTAACATTGTCCTCAATGTTCTAAAGATAAAATTAAAAGCATGAACAAGGAGAAACTGTTACCATTTGAAGTAAAAGAGTTAAGGAAAGATATTATCGTGTCACATGAATATTGGGTTACCTCCCAAGAAGTGCTAAGTTTAACGTCTTCAGCCAGACTAACAAAGGATTAGTCACCTCATAGAATCATAAAGTAATAGCCGAAATTTCTGTGGGTCATCATAACCAAATAAAGCTACCACAAATAAAAGGAATCTGCAACATGCCAAGAAAATGAACAAATAAAGCATACCCTTGTCTAGTTTCATGTTTAAGACAACTATATCTAGCTGTGGTTCAGGTTCAGGCTCTATGAAAGGGTCTAAATAAATTTCTTTGGGCAGCATTTCCTCATAAATAAGATCCGAAAGATCAGGTTCTAAGGTCTGGAAAAATTTAGAAGCACACAATAATAACCTGAATAATTGAGGATCCTCTAAGTCAATCAGATTTGACTCACAAAGTTGACCATAATGAGAGTGGTGGTCATTCTTAAGCAAACGTGTCATAACAATTTCCTTAAATAATTAGGTTTAGTCTCAGAACTTAATAACTGACACATTTGGAATTTAAACATTCCCACAATTGGAAGAAAATTTTTTGGTGGGAAAAAAAAATCAATCTGGGTATCACAGCCTGGGTAAACCACATCAACCAGAGGATGGGTTTCTAACAACTGAACTTCTTCCTGGACATTATTAGGTTCTGGAGAACTAGTATGAAGGCAATCTGGCACAATGGTTGAGGCACATATATCAAGTCCCAAGTGAGGGATATTTGTAAGAGCTAAAGGTAAGGCACAAGGAGAATGATAGTTACCCCCAAACTTAAAGTTTTGGGTGTCTCTAGATAGACTAGCTACAATTTCCCTAATTTCTAGATCATCGAGAATCCCGAAAATGGTGAATTGCTTTTTCTAGGTTGTACTCGGGTGATGCATCCTTACTCAAATTTAAAAGCTCTACGAGTTCATCTTCTTCGTCTAAGACTAATATTTCTAAATCGCTAGACTCTAAAACAATATTCTCGTAATAAACTCGTTCCTCTAAACCATTATCATCTTCGTAAAAAGGAAATTCTACGTCGTCTAAAACAGTATCTCTAGTCAAATCCTCGTCCCTTTGAATAGGTGAATAATTGTTAAAATTATTAGGATCTGAACTAGAAATAACATTATCATTGTGAAGCTTAATTGGAGTAATAAATTCCTGATCACTATGCCTATATGTTTCAAATTCTTCATCAACACTATCCTCATCATAATCATCATTATAATAGCATGAAAATGGTTGAACCTTACTTATTTAAAGTAGTGATACCAATTCTATCCTCGTCATCCTGATTATGTGAGTAACTATCCTCATTTTCAAGGTTATTATTGGAAACACTATATTGGAAATTAAGACTATCTTGAGCAGTTCTTTCCTGGGCCTCTAACAACATTTTCTGAGTCGACTCACATGACTTCCTGATTTTATCTAGGAAAGAAGGTTCACACGTTGCATTGCTTTCGTCCATAACTAAGTTATTCATCTCAGCTGAACTACGTGTCGACTCAAGTAACTTTTGTGCTGACTCAGCTAACTTACGTGCGGACTCTAGTAGAGAGGAATTTTGCTCGTATGACCGGTGGGCGTATGGATAGTAATTGGGCTCACCATGGTATGGACCATAACCTTCAAAAGGCTGATGTTCCCAACCACTATTCACATTATGGTCAAAGTAGTAACGTCCATTTTGAAACTCAGTCGGATATTCGTTGTATTGGCTATTGTAATACCAGTTCGACATTATATTGCAGGGGTGTGAGTTGTCAAAAATAAAACCCACTGACAGGGGATTCGTGGGTGGATAGATTCTTACCTCCCGTACCAGACGGGAGATTAACTGTTGAAGTCGACTCAGGCCACCGACTCCGATGTCGTTGTATGAACCCGAGGGCCGAGACATGATCGTAATCGTCGTCCTTCACCGCAAAACAGTTTATATTTGATTTTTAACCCTTCCTTAGGGTTTTTAAAAAATAATGTCCAAGTCCAAAAGAAAAATAAAGTCCAAAAAGTGTCCGAAAATAAAAAGAAAAATTACAAAAATACAACCCTATTTACAGTTACTAAAAATAAAACAAAATAGCTATATACAAAATCTTCTTCTTCACTCCTTTTGAATTCCTCTTTTCTTTCCCTCTTTGGAAGATGCTTTCCTTTTATAACACTTTTTCTTTCCTTGTGGCTTCGCTCCAAACCTGAAAAGAATCGAAAAATACCAAAGGCGTAAAAGAGAACAAAAATAAAAAAAATAAAAAAATAGAAATAACTCTAAAACCTAAAACCTAAATACAAGTCCGCGTCGGCGGCGCCAAAAATTGATATGGTTTTGAAGTTGTTTGTAAAGTGGTAGTAAAAGTTCGTTCAACTCGGGCTTGTAAAGGTTTGATTTAAGAAAATACTAAAAACAAAGAAAATATATATACAAGGTTTGTCACAATTTTGAGAGATACTGAGACACCTGATTCCACCATAAACTCATTCATGCGATTCATATATTTATTCCAAACAATTATAGCTCAAATAAAATATTGACTCTGTTTCTTTGCCAAGGTAGATTTTTGAAAAGCAACAACTGTATATCTAAAGCATGGGATATCAAAAGACTTAACCTAAGTATAACCCATCAATTGAAATCACAACCATTCAATAAAAACCATAAAACAATTAACAATCCATGCAAAAAGTCATGAAAGAATTAAAAATAATTATCACACGCATGGCTTCTTCCGTCATCCCAGTGTTGGGGTTTAGCTCCTCATGTTATTCACGTGCTCAAAATAGGTGTTCATAGCTCAAAAGGGTGAAAAACAAGAGAACTAATAAATCAGCGGGTTTTTCACTGATATAATTGTTACAACTCACTGTTATAGAGAATACTGTTACAGAGGAAAGCCTAACAGAAGTAATTGTTGGAAAATAGTTACAGTTTTGAAAGAAAATGAGACGGTTATGTCTTCTTCTTGCTCGCCTGTGCTTTCTGCAACTCGCCTGCACTTCTCTGCTCCGGTTCTGCGGCTTCTTCCTTCACCCCAAGCTTGCCCCAAAGTCTCCAAAGTCTCCCAAAGTCCTCTGGCTCGACACAGCTCCGTATTTATACACAACAACACCCAATATCTTATTTTCTTTCACCATAATTCTCGGAGATTTTCTTTCCTTACAGGCCACGAGAATTCTTCTCTCGCAAGCTTCTTTACGCGGCTGTTGACTGTCCAAACTCTCCCAAAGATGGAGTTAAGTTAATCAGGAAATATTCTGCCTTCGTATCTTCCATATTTCCAAATATAACCCGGTATATATATGCTACTTTGTTTACCAAGAATAAGATGAAATCTACCTTTTTTATCGCAACCAACTACCTTACCAATCCTTTTTGATCGAAACATGTTGGTAGTAATCCAAACCCATAGAAAAACTAGCATAAATTCTTTCCAAATCGCTGCCAGACCCGATATTGTTTCCACCTCCACTGTTTTACGAAAAACCCATCAAACCTTCAATTTTTACGTGAATCATTAAACTACCTTCCCTGTTTGATCCAAACAGGCCCAATCCAATCCAATGTATCGCGAAAATCCGACTAAAACTCGCTGAAACTTCTCCCGAAAATTCATGCAGCTGGCTGGTTCTTCTCCCGCCAATTTCAAATTTGAATTGAAGAAGAAAGGTCACCCCTAACCAGAATCTGGTGTGCCGATAGCAAGTGCCCTGAGGTTGCCCCTTATCAATTGGGTGCCCCTTATCCAAACTGTGGATGCCAAATAACAATTCCTCCGGGTGCTTTAGATAACTTTTCGAGCCGATTTTTCCAAAAATGTTTATCGGCCAAAAATACCTACACACACATAAAACACCATAATAAGTACAAAAATGAGATTTATCAATATATAGAATCGAGACAATTTAGACACAAAAATGTGTCTATCACGATCCTTTCTTGCCCTTACTTCATAATATATTTTGAGTAGTAAGAAAGTGCAATTATTTTTGACGCCTACGACAATGATCAAATTTTGGAATTTGATAGGTGTCTAAAACACCTAATTTTATATTTAGTATTTATACTTTTTTTGCTATTATCCTTGTGGATTGCATCTCTAATGTTTAGTTTCGAGTTATTAGGTGCAATGGAGTCCTTGGGAGCAAAAGAAGGAGAAAACGCCCATTTGGAGTGTAATGAGTAAAAAGGTCAATTCACAGGCGAGAGATACTTGGAACGGGCTATGTTGCGCAAGAAGGAGGTGAAGAATGAACTGCCAGTTTCCCATGACTGACAGTTGAGTTGGCCCTTATCGACTGCACCTGAGTGGCTATATCCATTTTCTATTCCTACAAAACCCTAAGATCGAGAATTGGTGGCTATCTTCATTACAGTTTCCCTGAAATTCACAGAAGAGAAAAATGGCTGCTGCTGAGGATGAATCCGATGGAAGAATGGCGACTTTAATGGAATCTGGGATGTGCTTGTTCGGTTTAGAGAGACCTCTGAGGCTAAAGCAATAAAGCAACAGCAGATTTACGAAGTTTGCTTTGCCGAGAAGAGTAGGTCGGAGAAATGAAGTTGTTGTTGCTGAATTAATGGATGAGTAGGAGAATAAAGATGGTGACTGAAGTTGCAGAGATGGGTTCAATGGATTTCAGGGGTTTGAATAAATTTCGAGTTCTAATCTCGTTATGAGAAGAAATGCAGAGGAGAAAAGGGGATCTAGACAGAAAGAGATGAAGAATTGAAGAAGTTAGGGTGTAATTGTTCAATCGAATAAGAGGTTTCTGTTGATTTGGGGGTTTTACAGGAGTTAGGGTCTTGATTTCTGTTACGAATTGCAGTCTGATGCCGAGGTTGGTATAAAGACAGAAGGCGGAGATGCTGCTGGTGTTCTGTTTGCTGTTATTGAAGGCAATGAAAGATTGCAGTTGTGGTTGAGTGAATGAATTCTGGTGTACTTGAGAATGGGGTTGTGCTCAATTCGAAATTGCAAATTGCTTTGCAGCAAGGGTCGATTGTGCCATGGAATTGTAGTGATTGAAGCGATGCTCTGAGCTGGTACTGTTAACTTGATGCAGTTGCAATGGCTGAGATACAATTTGTTGTGCAGTGGGTATGTTGAGCTGAGAAGCTGAAATGGTGGTATTGAGAGTGCAAATGATCTGATTGTAGAAGGCTTGAAATTGGTTTGAATGTATGTTGTTTCTGTTAAGGTTGAAATGTCAAGAAACTAATGGCAGAGAATGGCTCGAATGGTTTGTGTATGTGACCGCTATGGTAATCGTGTACCAGACTGTAGTGAGCGAAGGGAACTGGATGAGAAAATTTAGAAGTAGAGCTGGTGATTATGTATGCTGCAGGAAATGAGTTTTGGTAGTGAGTGTATGAGTATGAGGCAGTGATGCAGAAAGGTTTGTGGCTGTGTTGGTTGAGCAGGATTCGAAGATAAATGGGAGATTGCAGGTGCAAATGACCGGTGCTTGATGTGGATTGCTATACAGGGAAGATTGAGAAGCTATGAAGCCGGAATGGCAGCATTGGTGGTTTTGTGAGATGAAGGGTAGCAGTGACAAGTGAAGTCGTTTGTTGTGGCCGAGTGATGTCATGATGGCGATGTAGTTGTAGGAGTGAACTATTGCAGGGTGCAAGTAGTTCCGGCAGAGATAGAGCTGAAGACAATGAAAAGTGCTGCTCATTACAGGGAGAGACAGAGTGCTTGAACCAGACTGCAGAACTGTGCGTAAACGCAGCAAGAATGGCGAGCCGGTGAGCATAGGTCGGGATGCCGGATTTCTGAGATTAGAGCATGAATTGCAAATTTTCACTGAATCATGAAGGGGGTTCGAGTCGGATGCAAGAGTCGACGGTCGGATATATGAGCTACGAGTCACGCTTTTGGGCACGTTTTCGCAAGAACACGGAGTTGGCTTAAGTGGTTCTTTTGTGAATGTGTGGGATGCAGAGAAGCAGAGTTGAGCTACTGGAAGTGTAGAAATGCCTGGTGATAGTTTCTGATCATTCAGGTGGCCATAGTCAGTTTTCCGGTGACCGGATTCCGGTGACTGTGACCGGATGCCGGCGACGACGTCAGCAATCCCGACGAACACTTTTGGATAGAGATTTTCACACGGGTATTATCCACACATGGGCTTGGTGGACCACTTGGAGATGGGTTTTGAGAAGACCTAATATTGGAAATTGTATCCTTTTGAAAGGGGAGAAGCATATAAATAGAAAAGTCTTTCTCTAAACCTAGGGATCTCCATTAGGGAGGCTTCTACTTGTTTTCTAGGGTTTCACATGATAGATTCTTCTAAACTCTTTGTGATGATTTCCAAAAACCCAAGTAGTTGATTTATTTTTATTGGTTAAAGATGTAGTTGGATTTTGGAACACAAGTTATGGATTTTATGAATTAGTTTTCTCTCAATATTATCGTTCACTTTCTACGGTTTATAATAATTGCATGATTGACGTATTGCAATATGATTGTATGTTTGTTTGGCTAAGTCTAGAATTGATTGAACACACATCCATATATATAGCTAATTTAGGGTTCATCATCGAGCGATAACCTTGAATACGAGTAGCATGATATGATTACGGTTTGTAGTGATACACTCTTGTAATCATATGTAGAGTTTGACCTGTGCCCGAATTGTCATGCGCAATGTATGATAATTGCATTGATTAGCCTATTTCTGAAACTTAATGCTCCTAGGAATTGAACTTAATTAGCGCAAGGCGTTAGGTTATTCTTTAGGTAGAATTCACATACGCAGCTCTAATGTGTGTGTTGGTGACTTAGGAAATTTACGAAGTATTCTTGCAATAAGGTATTCTAGGGTTTTTGATAATAGCGATATTAAATAGGAATTTTATTCATATATTCAAAAAAACTTGTTTACAATTAAAGATGAAACCTTTATCCAATATTTTCACACCCTTGATTTGCGTGTTTATTTCTTTGTTTGCTTTTACTTTATTTTATTAGTTTATAAAAATCAGAAAATCCCCCTTGTTATCTTTAGGAAACCAAAACATATTGACAACTTAAATCCTCTCTGTGGGAACGATCCTTTCTTGCCCTTGCTTCATAATATATTTTGAGTATTAAGAAAGTGTAATTATTTTTGACGCCTACGACAGCGATCAAATTTTGGAATTTGATAGGTGTCTAAAACACCTAACTTTATATTTAGTATTTATGCTTTCTTTGCTATTACCCTTGTGAATTGCATCTCTTATGTTTAGTTTTGAGTTATTAGGTGCAATGGAGTCCTTGGGAGCAAAAGAAGGAGAAAACGCCCATGTGGAGTGTAATGAGTAAAAATGTCAATTCACAGGCGAGAGATACTTGGAACGGGCTATGTTGCGCAAGAAGGAGGTGAAGAATGAACTGCTAGTTTCCCATGACTGACAGTTGAGTTGATTAGGAATTTAGGCACCCAGTCCATGTATGGACTGGGTGGCCCTTATCGACTGCACCTGAGTGGCTATATCCATTTTCTATTCCTACAAAACCCTAAGATCGATAATTGGTGGCTGTCTTCATTACAGTTTCCCTGAAATTCACAGAAGAGAAAAATGGCTGCTGCTGAGGATGAATCCGATGGAAGAATGATGACTTTAATGGAATCTGGGATGTGCTTGTTCGGTTTAGAGAGATCTCTGAGGCTAAAGCAAGAAAGCAACAACAGATTTACGAAGTTTGCTTTGCCGAGAAGAGTAGGTCGAAGAAATGAAGTTGTTGTTGCTGAATTAATGGATGAGTGGGAGAATAAAGATGGTGACTGAAGTTGCAGAGATGGGTTCAATGGATTTCAGGGGTTTGAATCAATTTCGAGTTCTAATCTCGTTATGAGAACAAATGTAGAGGAGAAAAGGGGATCTAGACAGAAAGAGATGAAGAATTAAATAAGTTAAGGTGTAATTGTTCAATCGAAGAAGAGGTTGCTGTTGATTTGGGGGTTTCACAGGAGTTAGGGTCTTGATTTCTGTTACGAATTGCAGTCTGATGCCGAGGTTGGTATAAAGACAGAAGGAGGAGATGCTGTTGGTGTTCTGTTTGCTGTTGTTGAAGGCAATGAAAGATTGCAGTTGTGGTTTAGTGAATAAATTCTGGTGTGCTTGAGAATGGGGTTGTGCTCAATTCGAAATTGCAGCTGTTGCAGGCAAGGGTCAGTTGTGCCATGGAATTATAGTGATTGTAGCGATGCTCTGAGCTGGTACTGTTAACTTGATGCAGTTGCAATGGTTGAGATACAATTTGTTGTGCAATGGGTATGTGGAGCTGAGAAGCTGAAATGGTGGTATTGAGAGTGCAAATGACCTGATTGCAGAAGGCTTGAAATGGGTTTGAATGTATGATGTTTCTGTTAAGGTTGAAATTTCCAGAAACTAATGGCAGAGAATGGCTCGAATGGTTTGTGTATGATACCGCTATGATAATCGAGTACCAGACTGCAGTGAGCGAAGGGAACTGGATGAGAAGATTCAGAAGTAGAGCTGGTGATTATGTATGCTGCAGGAAATGAGTTTTGGTGGTGAGTGTATGAGTATGAGGCAGTGATGCAGAAAGGTTTGTGGCTGTGTTGGTTGAGCGGGATTCGAAGATAAATGGGAGATTGCAGGTGCAGCCACTGGTGCTTGATGTGGATTGCTATACGTGGAAGATTGCAGGTGCAGCCACTGGTGCTTGATGTGGATTGCTATACATGGAAGATTGAGAAGCTATGAAGCTGGAATGGCAGTTGGTGGTTTTGTGAGATGAAGGGTAGCAGGTGACAGTGGAGCTGTTTGTTGCGGCTGGGTGATGCTGCTGATGGCGATGCAGCTGTAGAAGTGAACTATTGTAGGTGCAAGTAGTTCTGGTAGAGATAGAGCTGAAGATAATGAAAAGTGCTGCTCATTACAGGGAGAGACAGAGTGCTTGAACCAGACTGCAGAACTGTGCGTAAACGCAGCAAGAATGGCGAGCCGGTGAGCATAGGTCGGGATGCCGGATTTCTGAGATTAGAGCATGAATTGCAAAGTTTCACTGAATCATGAAGGGGGTTCGAGTCAGATGCAAGAGTCGACGGTCGGATGTATGAGCTACGAGTCACGCTTTTGGGCACGTTTTCGCAAGAACACGGAGTTGGCTTAAGTGGTTCTTTTGTGAATGTGTGGGTTGCAGATGTAGGATCAGAATATCGCGATATCAATACCTCGCGAGATCAATAAACGACAGCATTGCGAAGGTATCGCATATGAGTAATATAAATGACGCAATGAATGACGACAGCCAAAACACGAGAAAGATGTGAAGACCTAGCGAGATCTAGGAGAGTTGCGAGATTAATATGTTTGTACACTTGCGATATTTCGCAAGTCATTCCCGAAAATAAAGGACAGCTTAGCTGTCATCCACTATGTAATACCCTATATAAAGAGTTGAACAGGTCTGTTGATGGGGGATCTTTTTCGAGTGTTGGGCAAGTCATTAAGAGAGAGAAAGTTTAGAGTGATTGTAATTCTTTAACTAATTTCCATTTCATCTTGTAAGCATTTTTAAAGAGTTTAATCAATAAAAATTACAATTGTTCATCCTAAAATGATTTGATTGTATAGATTCTTGTGAGGGGTGTAGTGTAGGATTTCCTGCAACTACATATTGGCGCTAGAACATGGGAGAGAGTGAAGATTGACACCGTGATTTGAAAGAATTTGGAGTAATAGGGAAGGAAATTCATATAATTTTCAACAACTTACCGAAATTGAGAAATGGCTAGAAGAAGATATGCATCGAACAACCAACAACCTGTTAGAAGGAGTAGGAGACTTGTTTGGGTGAAAGGAGAAATGAAATGGGGGAATCCTCAAAAATGAACACAAGAAATAATGAAGAAAATCAAATTCAGTCACCAATTCAACCAAGACTCTAATAGAACGTGGATTATGATAGAGTAAGCGTGCATACTTGGAGATCAGACTCTGTGGACGAAATGGGAGAAGAACAACAATTGGTAAACAATGGACAAGAGGGGAGAGACCGAGAAGGGATTGGAGAAATAATTCATGGAAATGAAGAGATCGCAGCATTAGAGGCATTGAGACAAACAATACATGAAGAAAGACGATTAGAGGCAGAGGAACGAGCAAATTTGACAAGACAAAATCATGAGTTGAGGATGGAAAACATGAGATTACAGAACAGAAGGTCGAGAAGCACTACAAGGTCAAGCTCAAGATCAGTTAGAGAGGAAATAAGGAGAACTTTACCTATAGAAAATGCTGATGAAGAAAATCGAGAGGAAGCGCAAAATCCAAGCGTAGAACATTGCGAGAGAAGATAAATGATGGAAGATCGTTATATCCCACATCCCGAGACTCTTCAAAATGGGCGAAATGATGGAAATCAAGGAAATAGGCAGCGTGTCTGGGCGGAATAATCCAAATTGATGAAGAAAATCGGGAAGAAGGAAGAAGAATATTGCATGGGAGAGAAGCACGGAGGAAGCAAAAAGAGATTGAAGATGAAATTGAAAGACACTATGCTTTGAACAAGTACGTCTAGCCTGCGAGAGGAAAGATTAAGAAATGAAAATGGAAGAACAGAATTGGAAGAAGCAATTCGCCGAATAATCATGATAATCGAGAAAGAAGGCGAGAACAAAATCGCAAAAATGGTAATATCAATGAAGAATATGAAAGAGTACAAAGGAGAACCGATAGGCAAAGAAAGAAGAGAAAATGATAGATATAACGGTGTGCGAATTCGTGAAAGAGATGAAGGAGAAGATCGCATAGAAAGACGAGAAGAGAATGATGAACAAGAAAGTCAAAGCAGGACATGAACGAGAGAAGAGAGGCGGAACTAAAAGACCAGTAGATTCAAATTCTGATGTAAATGAACAAATCCTGAGAGAATTGGCAGAAATGAGAGGAATGCTGAACAGTAAAAAGGGAGGAGGAAAGATACAATTGGATGAGGCCATCGAGGAACCTGCGAAAACTCCATTTACACAAGAAGTACAATTAGGAGGAATACCCCAAAGTGTAATTTACTGCGTTAACCAAAGATTTTTGATGGAACAACTTGTGCAATACAACACATCAAAGCTTATGTGAGGTGTATGTTACAATGGGAAAATTATGATGCTATATTGTGCAAGTATTTTGCATCAAGTTTGACAGGAGAAGCGTTGAAATGGTTTGAAGGTTTACCAAGAAACACAATCACATCATTCAACCATTTACAAGCTATATTTTTAGGGGCGTACATAAGTAATAATTCCTCGCGACCGGGTATTGAAGATGTATTTGGGTTAAAACAAAGGGTTGGCGAAAGTTTGAAATATCTGACCGTGAGGTGGAAGACAATGTGTAGCGATATGGCTGGTCGTGATTGGTGCAAGCATTGGGGATATTCTTATGCGGGAATTTGTTTTTTCACGAAATACTAAAATAACAAACTAACAAAATCATACAATCTAAAGAAATATTAAAAATTACATGTACCATACAATCTAGAAAATTAAAAGAAGCATCAAATTCTACAATAATACTTCAGGATACACTATATTTTTTGTTACCGGATCTAAAGACACATTTGATTCATTTGGCAACAATAAAGTAATCCTACTTGCAGCAGTACACCTGGACAATGCGACATATAGCTGACCATGGCTAAATACTAGAGTACGTAAATCAATGCCCACATACTTCACCGATTGTCCCTGTGATTTGTTAATAGTCATCGCATATGCAACGCGTATGGGGAATTGACGTCTTTCCATTTGTATGTTTAGCTCAAGTCAAGGTTGAAAAGTTATTCTGGGATGAATACTACTTCACCAGCTTTTTCTCCAGTTATGATTTTAGCTTCAATCACGTGTCGTCCGCACCTCGTCACCACCAGTCTTGTACCATTACAAAGGCCTTCTTTCGGTGCCAGATTTCTCAGCAGCATAATGGGACATCCAACTTTAAGGTCTAGCTTAAATGGAGGAGATCCTGGTGGGCTCAAATTGTTGAGAAATTCAGTTATAAAATCCGAATCCCTTCCATGATCATCCCGAATCATTTTGTCAGCATCAAAATACGTGTAAGTCTCCCCATTGGTTAATCTTTCTAATGCGTCCATATTAATCTTATGGACGTCTTCATTACGTGGAGATAAAATGATCCTCTCGGTTAAGTATTCGGGTGACATTGGTTCATCCATTCCCAATAGTGGATACACCGAAGATATTAGCTCATGCATGTTTTGACATCTACCTATTGTCGATGGCAGATTAACAACCTCTTCAGGGTTCGTTCCAATCTACATATCAATTAATCAGATTTAAAATAGTTATGTCTACGATAAATATAGTTTTACTCAATGAAATTTCATTACCTCAAGCAAGTAGTCAGCAAACTCCAAATTTCCAGTTCCTGCTCCAATCGCATATTTTGGTTTAGCGTCAAGACAGTAATGTAATCCCAAAGCAATGAACCTCTTATAGATTCTCCAACAGTTTGTTCTGGACTTGCATTCGATACCACCGGTAAAGTCTGTCTAAAGTCTCCACCCAAGATGACTGTTACACCTCCAAAGTGTCTGTCATCACTGCGAATATCTCGTAGTAGGCGATCAACTGCTTCCACACAAAATCTATGTTGCATTGAAACTTCATCCCATATGATCAATCTTACTTCTTTAAGCAGCTGGGCGTAATCCGAGTCTTTACTAATACTAATACTGTTATCGTCTTGGACTTCAAATGGAATCTTAAAAGTGGAATGTGTTGTTCGACCTCCATCAAGAAGTAGTGATGCGATACCAGATGAAGCAACAGTTAAGACTATTTTTCCATCTCTACGACAGCTTCTTGCTATTGTGTTGTACAAAAAAGTTTTTCCAGTACCTGCACTGCCATTCAGAAAAAACATTCGTCCATTGCGATCATTTACAGAATCCACTATCGCATTGTACGCCGAACGTTGTGCGACATTCAATTTCTCAATATTTGACTGAATCACCGAATCACTTAATGCAAATCAAGTTGTCTATGGTCCCAAATGTATCTCATTACCTACTATTTTACCCCAATCATGTCTTGGTCTCGGCATTGATTCATATTTTTCTAGTTTTTTTCCAGATCGTTGAAGCAGCTTGATCCAACAGTATAATCCGTAATCCATTTCCGGTTCATCTGTTGGATTCTGGATGTTAAACATTGTTCGCAATCTATGTGGTAGATCATCACATATATTCATTCCAAATTTCGCCCACAATACCTCCGGTCTTGATGGATTGCATTGTGATAGGATAATACAAAATAGTTTCCTCAGCTGATTTCCAGTTTGCATAACCACTGCTTCTTGAAGACATTTTTCTGATTCTCCATCATGTGCTAAAATCCCAAGTGCAATACATGCATCTTGAAACGTATTGTGCACCTCGTCTACGTCTCCATTACTTACAGTCTTCAAGTCTTCAAAAGAATTAGCACCTCTAACAGGTTGTGAGTAACATACGTAAGTAGTACAACTCTCCAAATAAGTTAGGGCTAACAAAATACATTCTTCCAATTGCAAATCCTTGTTGTCTAATTTTCCACTCTTTAGCCTTTTTACTCCATACAAAGTGTTGCGGGAACTCTTGATAAGTATAGGTAGGGCAAGAGGATTTTTAGCATAATACTCAAAATAACCCATCAAAGTCGTCTTATGTTCCTGTGTTGTTCGTATAACCGAGGTCATTGATTGCCTTGCGTTATAAACAACCCGTTGCTTATTCTGTAAATGAATTGCCAACCGTTGTACGACAGGATATTCTTCATGCAAGTGGTACTCAATTAAACGCCATACAGCCTCCGGTGGTCCAATGTACCTTGCATCAATGTATTGTTGAATCTCGTCATGTTCTCCCAAAACCATCATAGCTCGGTCACCACCTTTGTGAATGTATTTGTTAATATATTTTACAGCTCTTATGCCTGCACATATTTCAACATTGATGTGTCAATTGAACATTCTTGACAGATGCGGGTTATAGGGAACAACATCTATATTATACGCCTTTTTGTTGTTTCTGACAGTTACTTCTATTCCATCCCGACGACGACGATAACTGGGATACCCACCCTCGTCCAAAGTTGTTGTGTCGGTGTACTTCTTTGGGAAACCTTTTTCCATAAAGTCAGGACAACACTCTCAATGGATCATAATAATTTATTGCCAGCATGTTTGACTAGATTTTGGTTATCCTCCTGTTGACATCACTTGATCAATGAACATGGAAGTTTGGTTTGTAAGTCTGACGGTCAGGTCTTTTCACTTGCCAGTTCTTTGTTATACTCGCATAAATGATTTTCTTAAGGCTAGAAGAACAAGGATGATTCTTGACTCTGGATTAGATATTATTTGTTAAAATCGATCAAAAAATACTACTCCCTCCGTTTTTTTTTAATAGGTTGGTTTTGTTTTTTGAGAAAATTAAGGAAATTAAGAGAGCCAATCATTGAAAGTGGTCCTCATGATACTTGTCAATAAAAGAAGTGAAGTGAAATGGTCCCCATGACACTTGTCAGCAAAAGAAGTAAAGTGAAATGGTCCCATGACACTTGTCATCAAAAGAAGTTAAGAGAAAAATGGTCCCAGGAAAATAAAGTAACATTTGACTTTCCCAATTAGGAAACCAGCCTATTTTTTTGTAACATTTATTTATAGAAACCAGCCTATTATTTAAGAACGGAGGGAGTAGTATAAAATATTATTCGGTATACTTGTATAGATGACAATGAAAATATAATATGCTCAAGAGTCTTACATTTCATGTTTCCTTCTTTCGATAGGATGCTTCGTTCACTCTGGGTACCTCTGTTGAACATAATACACTAGAAGAGGAGGGAAAAGAATGTGAACACTCTTTTGTTCTCAGGGATGATCTAGGATATGTTTGTAGGATATGTGGGGTCATAGAAAAAAAAATTGAACAAATATTTGACTTCCAGTGGGGAAAGGTAAGAATCTGCATTTCTGTAATTCTGTAATGATTTACCTTTAGTTGTTCGTCGGTTCCATTTATAACAAATTTGCACTGTTTTATCTTTTCGTGTAGACTTGTCCCTTACCTTTAATTTTGTATGTTGTTGGTGCTGACCCGATGTAACTGCTGCCAGTTCTTTTTCTGGATAGCATATGCACTTTACTTACATGTTTCTAAACAAATATGGGTTTTAACTTTCTCACACAACTGTTGAGATATTGATTTCATTGATCAGTATTTATATGATTTACAAGATGTAAAAGCTAAAAGTGCGTAACAACAAGAGCTAAAGAATAGGTATAGCTGAAAATACGAAAGACTAAACCTAATGTCCCGTGGAATAGGACTTTACAACAGAGAATTAGAGAGAATATTTCTAAGTTACAACAACTTGTACATATGGCAAGTACGCCTGTACACGTAAAATATGTGCAGAGTTTTGGATATTTAATACCCCCCCTCAAGTTGGAGCGGTAGAACCTGAGCGAACGCCTAACTTGCTAACCAAACGACCAAATTGTGGAGCTCCCAGCGGCTTTGTAAAAACATCTGCAAGTTGATCCGCAGATTGAAGATGTTTTGGTAAAATTAATCCACTAAGTAGTTTTTCACGAACAAAATAACAATCTATTTCTATATGTTTAGTTCGCTCATGAAAAACTGGATTCTGAGCAATGTGAATTGCAGCTTGACTATCACAAGAGACAGTGATAGGGAGAGGACATTTAATATGCATGTCATTGAAAAGATAATACAACCATTGTAATTCTGCTGTGAGATTTTCTAAGTGGGAATTAAATAAATACCCCTCCTTTTCATGAGTCTTCACAAACACCCCTAAGAACTTCATAAATACCCCTAAAGGGTATATTTTAAGTTTTTAGGGTATAATTTTTGGCACATCTAAGATTATATTAAGTCAATTCAACCTCCGTAGGAGGTTGGGTTGACGTTTTCACGCGTCAATAACATACTAGTTCATTTTCATTATCCAAAAAAGTACTAGTTCATTTTCATTATCCACTTAAAAAAACCCCTTAGGGGTATTTGTGAAGTTTTTAAGGGTATTTGTGAAGACCTTGAAAAGGAGGGGTATTTAATTAATGTTCTCATTTTCTAAAGCACGATATTCAGCTTCAGCAGAGGAACGAGCCACAGTAGGTTGTTTCTTTGATTTCCATGAAATAGGACTATTACCTATTGTGACTAAGTAACCCGTAGTAGAACGACGAGTCATTGGACAACCTGCCCAATCATAGTCTCATAACCATGTAGAGAAAGGGAACTAGTGGAAGATAGGAAAATTCCATGACCAATGGTACCCTTTAGATATCGTAGAATACGATGAGCAAGATCGAGATGAGATGTGCGAGGTTTCGCATAAACCGACTTAGATAATTCACTTTGAATAAGTGATGTCGGGACGAGTAACCGTGAGATACAAGAGACGACCAATTAGACGCCGAAAATACCGGGATCGGGTAATTCTTGACCATCAGTAGGAAGTAATTTGATGTGTGTATCCATTGGAAAGGGAGAGATACGAGCCCCTGTGAGGCCAGAATCCTTTAGGATATCAAGGAAATATTTTCGTTGGCATAGAAAAATGCCTTTAGAAGAACGAGATACCTCAATACCTAAAAAATATTGTAATCGGCCAAGATCTTTAATAGAGAAATGAGAAGCTAGACGTAGCTTAAGAGAATTGATGAAGTTATCATCTCTGTGCCAGTGATAATTATATCATCAACATAAACGAGGACAAAAATCGAAGTAGTACCTCGATGATAAGTGAAAAGAGAATTATCACATAGTGATTTTTGAAAGCCTTCAGCTAGTAAAACCGAACAAAGTTTCGCAAACCATTGGCGAGAGGCTTGCTTAAGACCATAAAGAGATTTCTTAAGTTTGAATACTTTAGACTGACCTTTTTGGGCTAGACCAGGCGGAATGCGCATGTAAATTTCTTCATCAAGATCACCCTGGAGAAATGCATTGTTTACATCCAACTGATGTAAAGACCATTGTTTGATAGCTGCAACAGATAGTAACACACGAACAGTTACTAGCTTTGCAACCGGAGCAAAAGTATCATAGTAATCGATACCCTCTTGTTGAGTATAGCCTTTGGCAACAAGGCGAGATTTATATCGCTCTATGGAACCATCCGAATTAAATTTGATTTTAAAAACCCACTTACAGCCAATTGCTGATTTGACGGGTGGTAAATCAACTAGTATCCAAGTGTTATTGGCTTCCAATGCTAAAATTTCTTTAGCCATTGCAGCATGCCATTTTGGACATTTTGATGCATGTGAGTAACATTTAGGTTCTTCATTGAGAAGAACGGCGGACAGAAAAGCCTTGTGGGATGGCTTGAACTGATTATAAGATAGATAATCCGTTAAAGGATACGATGAAGTAGAATTACATCTTGCAGACGAGTAATGATAGTCTTGCAAATAAACTGGAGGGTTGCGTGTCCGATCTGAACGTCGTGGTGCAACTGGTGCGGAAGTTGCAGGAAGACTATTACAGGTAGAGTGTATTAGTGGAGCCGTCTGAGAGGATGACGGACCAGACGGAGAAGCATTGATGGATGCTGATGGAGTCGGACTGTTGCCGGCCGGTTCGATGACTGGTGCTATACGAGATGATGGCAGACCAGGTGATGAAAAATCATTAGGTGCGGAGAAAGTCCGTTGGACTGATGAAGGAGTGATAGTGGAGACTTCAGGATTGGAAGTCGAAGAGACATTAGAATCTGTGGAAATATCAGATGAGTGTGCAGCGGAATGGCCTGCATTGTTTGCAGGCGAGGAGATATCACAGCGTATTTGTGCAGGAGGACCAGATGGTAAGTGATTAGGAATCGAAGATGCAGGAGAGTAGGAAGCATCATATGAGTAAGAATCCACGGAATGTACAGGTTCTGGTACATGTAAGCCGTGCGATAGATCATTAAAAGGGAATGAATTTTCATGGAATACCACATCTCTAGAGGTATAAATTGAATTTGTCGCAAGGTCATAAACCTTGTAACCTTTCTGACCATGGGGATAACCAACAAAGATGCCAGGTTTGGCGCGTTCATCGAATTTGTGAGAAATACGAGTATTTCTCCCAAAACAAAGGCATCCAAACACGCGCAACTTAGAATAATCTGGTATTTGGCCTAGTAATAGCTCATGAGGAGATTTATGAGACAAGATAGGGGATGGTAGTTTGTTTATTAAATACGCAGCAGCAAGTACGCATTCTCCCCAGAAACGAAGGGGTAGATTTGATTGAAATCTTAATGCCCTAGCTACATTAAGCAAGTGGCGATGTTTGCGTTCAACAACGCCATTCTGCTGAGGGGTATAGACACAGCTTGTTTGATGAACAAGACGTGTGCGTGAAACCAAGACCGTAGTTCTTTAGATTTGAACTCAGCACCATTGTCAGAACGGAAAGTTTGCAATGACGAAACAAATAAATTGTTAATACCAGATGATATGCTGGTTAGTTTATGACCAAACTGCGTCATACCAAAATTGAAAAAATATTGAAGAAACTTTAAAGTTTCTGATTTGGTTTTCATTAAATAAACCCAAGTGCAAAAGAGAATAATCATCTACTATAGTAAGAAAAAACTTTGCACCAGAAAGAGATGTAGTTGAAAAGGGTCCCCATATATCAGCATGTATTAATTGGAAAACATGTGAAGAAGAAGAAACACTTTGATTAAATTTAAGACGAGTTTGCTTCGCCCTTGGACAAACATCACATAAGTGATTACATTGAGAATGAATGTAAAAAATTTGACTAGCTAAAAACTTGAAACAATCCATATTCGGATGGCCTAGACGGCGATGCCATGTATCCACAGGCTTATTTGCACGAATAGATAAAGCAAATGGTTGAGGACTGAAGTGATATAGGCCAGCTATACACCTACTCCATCCAATCTCCTTGGCTGTTTGACGGTCCTGAAAGATGCAATAGCCGTTTGAGAAAGATACACAACAATTAGTTGTGTGAGTCAATTGACTGACAGAAAGTAAATTGAATTTGAAACTAGGAATGTAAAAAACATTCAGTAGTTTGATAGTGGGTGATAAATCAACACACCCAACATGAGTCACAGATGTATGAGTTCCATCTGGCAATTGAACTTGGATTGGTTTAGAAACCAAGTCATGAGAAGTGAAAAGAGACAGAGATGAACATATGTGGTGAGTATCACCACTATCTACAATCCAATCATTTAAAGTACATGAAAGGGAAATACCTGCGAAATTTGCAAAAGGAATATTTTCAGCACCATCTGCAGCTGGTTCCAGCAAAGAAAGCAGACGGGCATATTGAGCCGCACTGATGCTTGGAGCAGCTTGCTGGACAGATGTAGGAGGAGCGTGAATAGCAGCAACCATATGGGAGTATGTAGCACGGGTCTTTGGCAGGTTCTTTGGATAACCATTCAACTTCCAGCATGTGGCTCTAGTGTGACCATGTTTTGTGCAGTGATCACAAAACGGCCTAAGGCGTTTATTATTGCCAGAGGTATGGTTGCTTCCAGAACCAGGATGTGCAAAATTCCTTGGGTTGCGAGATTCATCACGAGAAACAACATTCAAAGTAGCAGATTCAATTGAAGGAGTATAAGATGAGTTTATACCTTGCTGCTCTTCCTCCTGCCTGACATGATTGTATATCTTAGCAGATGAAGGCATAGGCTCCATGAGAAGGATTTGACTGCGCAGAGAGGAGAATCGATCATGTAACCCTTGTAAGAACTCCATGGCTCTATCCTGATTGTGGTTATCGACGTAGTTTTTGCCTGCTCCACAGATACACGGTTCAACGGGACGAAAAACATCCAGCTGATCCCAGAGAGACTTGAGTCGTGTGTAGTACATCGCCACGCTCAGATTATCTTGCTTCATGTTGGAGATAGATTGCTTTAATGCATACAGCTTTGATGCATTATGATGAGAGAATCTCGATTTGATTTCCATCCACTGTTCCCTAGCAGAAGGAAAATTCATAGTACTGGATCGGATTTGAGGATCAACCGAGTTTGATATCCAACTTCCGACGAGATCATCAGCACGCGTCCAGTGTTGAAGATCAACTGGATCTGTAGGTTTCTTCACCGTACCATCTATATAGCCGGTTTTTCCCTTCGCACTAAGAGCCTTTGTCATCCCTCTGCCCCAGGTGCAGTAATTATCGCTGGTTAGAAGAGGAGTAAATATCACAGATGTGGGATTATCTGCTGGATGTACGTAATAAGGGCTGCTGGGAGATAAAGCAGTATCCTTATCGGAGCTGTTGATGTTGTGAGTGTCCATTATAGGATTTGATTGATCACCATCAATGGCCATGAAGATTGATTTGTAGGAAAAAAAAATTAACCTAGCTCTACTATACCATAAACAAATATGGGTTTTAACTTTCTCACACAACTGTTGAGATATTGATTTCATTGATCAGTATTTATATGATTTACAAGATGTAGAAGCTAAAAGTGCGTAACAACAAGAGCTAAAGAATAGGTATAGCTGAAAATACGAAAGACTAAACCTAATGTCCTGTGGAATAGGACTTTACAACAGAGAATTAGAGAGACTAGTTCTAAGTTACAACAACTTGTACATATGGCAAGTACGCCTGTACACGTAAAATATGTGCAGAGTTTTGGATATTTAATAGTTTCCTCTTTTATCCAGGGAAGAAAGATCACTAGAGGTAGTTGCATGTCTCAGTCACGTGATGCAAAGGATGGCAAACAAGTCGAGGGATCCCAGTTTACTGTTCAGAGTCCACTGGATCAAAATTTTGGTGCGGCTGACATATCCGTGCATCCAAGGCACAGGAAGCAAATGAAGCCTCATCAACTTGAAGGTTTCAACTTCTTGCTTAGGAATTTAGTGAGTGACAGTCCAGGTGGTTGCATTCTGGCACACGCTCCAGGGTCTGGAAAGACCTTTATGATTATAAGTTTTATGCAAAGCTTCCTGGCCAAATATCCTGATGCCAGACCACTTATAGTGTTGCCGAAAGGAATATTAGGTACTTGGAAGAAGGAGTTTGAAAGATGGCAGGTTGAACAAATTCCCCTGTATGACTTGTATACTTCTTCAAAATCCGATAGTCGAGCAAAACAATTAAATGTCTTGAAACAATGGGTGGAGCACAAAGGAATCTTGTTTCTCGGGTATCAACAATTTGCAAGCATCGTATCTAACAATACAAGCAGCAGCACTGCAGAAGCCTGCCATGATATACTCCTTAAGGTTCCTATTTTACTTATTTTGGATGAAGGCCACACGCCTAGAAACGAGACCACAGATGTGCTTTACTGCCTTTCACAGGTTCAAACCCCTCTGAAGGTAGTATTATCTGGAACCTTATTTCAGAATCATGTGAAAGAGGTTTTCAACATTTTGAATCTTGTGCGGCCAAAGTTTCTGAAGTTAGATACATCAAAGGCTGTTGTGAGGAGGTTCATGAGTAGGGTGCAGATTGCTGTCAGGAAGCGGATTAAGAGTCGCGGGGCAGACACAATGTTCTATGATTTAGTTGAAGAGACCCTACAAAATGATCAAGATTTCCGAAGGAAAGTCACGGTGATAAAAGACCTTCGTGAGATGACAGGCAAGGTGTTACACTACTATAAACGTGATTTTCTGGATGAACTTCCAGGACTTGTTGACTTGACTGTACTTCTCACTCTTAACCCCAAACAGAAACATGCAGTAGAAGAAATAAGAAAATTGGATAAGTTCAAGAGAAGTTCCATGGGGTGCACAGTATATGTTCACCCTCAATTAAAAGAATACTCAGAGAGTTGCACCACAGGGGAGAAAGGACACATTAATGAAGCAAAGATTGATGAGCTTCTTAACAAAGTAGAAATCACTGATGGTGTGAAAGCAAAATTTTTCTTGAATATATTGGCGCTTTGTGAATCTTCTGGGGAGAAGATGTTAGTTTTCAGTCAATATCTGCTCCCACTGAAGTTTTTAGAGAGGCTGGTGGTGAAGACTGTTGGAGCCTGGGGAAGGAAATATTTGTCATCTCAGGCGACTCAAGCCAGGAGCAGAGGGAAATATCTATGGAACGTTTTAACCATTCTAGGTATGCAAAAGTCTTCTTTGGTTCAATAAAGGCATGTGGGGAAGGAATATCTCTAGTGGGGGCATCTCGCTTAGTGATTTTAGATATTCATCTCAATCCCTCGGTTACCCGGCAGGCAATTGGTCGTGCATTCCGACCTGGTCAAACAAAAAAAGTATATGCGTATAGGTTAATTTCAAACTCACCCGAAGAGGAAGACCACCATACATGCTTTCAGAAGGAGTTAATTTCAAAGATGTGGTTCGAGTGGAGCGAGATATGTGGTTACCATGATTTTGTGATGGAGGAAGTCAATGCAAAGGACTTGGATGATTCATTCTGGGATAGACCTTGGACATCATATTTTTCCGTTTTGTTTGAATTTTCAGGTGAACCTGCTTCCAGTTAGCAGCAATTTTATGTTCTCTTACTGTTGTGGTGAAGACACCTTTTTGCGAAGATTAATTTTGGTAACTAAACCATATCTTTCTTCTGTGGGTTATTTTTCTGTGTGAAATAATAAGAATGATTATGATACACCTTTTACCCCAGCGACGGAACCAGGAATTTATATTTGGGTGGGCTAAATTTTTTTTTCTCGAACTCTCAACTTAATTTATCTCAACTGCAAAAATGACTACTGTGGTAATATACTTAAAGCTAAGTATGGGTATGCCACACGATCTCTTTTCCTTGGAGCATAAAGCTTTGAATCAAATTTTTTCACCTTGTAACTAATATTAAGGAGGAATAATTTTGCGTATCGAAAATAATAATCCTGATTTATTTAGCGGCCGAAGGCCGCCCAATTTTTTTCTAGTTTTAAAGGTTATTATAGGGATGCAAAAATATTTGGAGTTTGTACATATGTACGCATAATAAGTTATGACATATTGTATTTTTGTCTCATGAATACACTGTATTTTTTGATTATACATAGATATACATAAAATTGTAGTCACTTCATAGAAAAAAAAAATGAATTTTTGGACAAACACTTACTTTTTTTTTTTTTAAAGGTGGACAAACACTTGCTTAGTTAAGGACAAGACATCCCCATTTGACACACAATTTTATTTTATCAAACTGACACGTAACAGGTGAGCCCATTCAATACCCGATTTTAAGAAACATCATGAATACTTGTTTTTCCCTATAGCCTTTGAACGGTTGAGATGCTAAACAAAAATTAATCCATGCGGGACCGGGTTCCAAAATCTTCTGATTTCTTCCACGCAGAATCATATTTTAACAATTAATGGGCTAATTAAAATTTACACCTGGGCTAAATTTTACAAATGTTAAAAATTACACTAACAAAACATCTTTTTAGAAATTTTGGGGTGGGCTTCAGCCTGGGTAAGCCACCCCTAATACCGTCCCTGTTTTACCCTTTAACTTATGCAGGTTTATTGGGAATGTGCAACTGTTTGTTTTCAGAGCGTTGTACCCTGTCATGGATCTCGTTAACATCTTATGGAAAATGTCATTTTTCCTTTATTTTTTTGGTATCTTGGTCATACTGTATCTGTATAGTGAATGATGCGATAAGCGGATGCTTCTAGTTTTTTGTTTATATAGGAATGATGCTGCTCTAAAACTATATTACGTTCGCTCCGAGTTTTCAAATGTTAATAGAATGTCTTTTTAAATTGGTTGTCTTGTTAGAATGATCTTTCCATGATTCAGGCATTTCTTCTAGCCTTGGTTCAAGTCCGAAGCAGTAATATTTTGCAGAAGCTAGTTTTTTCTGTTAAATGGTGAAGCTTAATTGAAAATGATGAATACAGTGCTGCAAATAAGATATCAGTGAACAGGTGTGTTGAAAATGAATAGAAGGTAATCACACTCTCCCTTGAATTAGTTTCACCCGCGCCCTTTGCAGCTTTAAGCGGATTTTAAATTATGTATATTAATTATGTACCCCTAAATTTTTGATACCCTACAAATATACATTTTTCACAAAATAATTACTCCCTCGGTCCTAAATTAAATGGCAGCAACTAAATACAACCCTCACAAGTCAAATGTGGGTAACCAGAACCCACTTAATAAATGACAAATCTAGAATGACCATTGATGTGTTTTTCGTTTTTCTTCATTACCTGTTCTAGATTTTGGAATTGTATGTCCATATCACTTGAATAGATTAACAACATCTTAATTTTTCATGTTTATCAATATAAACCCGTAATGTTTGGCGACCTACTAAATCGTTTGGATTTTTATATCTACAAAGTAATAATACTAAAATAATGATTTTTTTCAAGTTATTTTAAATTCTTAAAAAAAAAAGAAAAAAAAAAAGCTACCAGTTTTGCACATCTTATAAAATATTTCAGGCACTTGTGATTAATCATTTAATGGAGTAGGAGCAAGTTGAGATCAGGGAACAAAGTCAACAAACAAAGCGAGAGAAAAAAAAGGTTAGGTTATAAGGGTGATGAAGGTAGGTTTTTGCTAGACTTTTGTTATAGGGAAAGCTGATTTGTTTAGGGGGAAATTTTTTTTTGTTACACATAATAGTTTTTTCCCTACAACAAAAATCTTTTGTTACTCACATCAAGGTTGTTCATAAATCTTTTAATTATGTTATGAGGGTTGTATTTAGCTCAAAAAAATGTTGCAACTAGTCATTGCCAAGTAAATGACCTAGATATAGTTTGCACAATTCTTAAGGTAAGAAGGAGAAAGGAGAAATTTTAAGTAGTTTTTACAGTTATACCCTTGTGGATAATTACTATTCCCTCCGTTCCATTTTACTTGATGTTGTAGAGTTTTTCACGCAGATTAACAAACAACATAGAGAGTAAATTTTTTCCAAATCTATCCTTATTAATATCTTCCTAAAAATTTAAAGCACCTAATTCTTAGTTCCTATATTTAGTGTAAATAACGAATCCCGTTGTAATTTTCTTGGGATAGAGTATTTATCCTCCATGGAGTGGATTTAAAAATTAGACTAATTATCCATCAACTGATTTCAAAGAAAATTAATGGTATCATATGATTCCAAAGCAAGGGCAAATTAGTGAGAATTTGGGAAAAAAGCTTAAACACTCATCTATTTTGGAACTTAAAAAAAAACCTAAAACATCAAGTAAAACGAAACGAAGGGAGTAGTAAAATTTAGAAATGGTTTATCTCTCAAACTGTACAACGGATATTCATAAATTTTATACACTGGAAAACATTTTAAAACACCTACTAGATTTTTGCTTTTCTTTTAATTTGGTGTGCACAGGGCTTTGCCCCTCACGGTGACGATGTAATTTTGATTTGGTGTGCGTGGGGCTTTACCCCACCCCGTGGCGATGTATCTTTGATGTGCGCAGGGCTTTGCCAATATGTGCATATTTTATTTATCTTTTCCTTTTATTTTCGCAGAAAATATATGTGAAATATGGATTTTTTCCCCTTTATATATTAATTTGGAAAAACAGATTCCTAATATGGTAGGTACTCGATTTCCAAATTGAATTTGGACTTCCATAAAATTCCAAACACAGTAAGTTAGGTTCTCTTTTTGAGTTTGTAGTTTTTGAACCAATCATACGTTGCCAAGTGTCCTCACCTAAATATCGTCACGTCATGAATTCCAAATTGAATTCGGTTTCCTTTTTTTTTTTGTATCTTTTTCCTATTATTTTTAAACCAACCATATATTTCCAAGTGTCCTCACCAAAACGCTCGTTTCACAAAACTCAAAAAAAAACCTATTTCGGACAATAGGAAGCGAAGGTTTCCTCACCGTTCAACGTGGGAGCTTTATTTGTCTAGGCCTTTAAGTCTTTGGATGTAACGAATATAAACATATTTCTTATACTAATAATAATCAATTAAATGGGTAATTTTAAAAATATCACATTGTTAGATGATATATGTCATTTATTTTGGGACAAAATTTAAAACTAACTAGGTCATCTAATTTGGGACGGAGGGAGTATATCCTTCCACCTTCTAGAAGTCAAAACCCCGAAATATCATATTACCGAAATACCCTTCTATATATTTCCCATTATAAAAAGTTACAGACACATTTATTTCAATAAACGTTTTAATTCTTCTCTCATTTCGTTTATTCTCTCTCTGCTGCTCTAATCAGAAGAACACAATCTGAAAAACCGAAGAAAAAAAAAACCGTCGATCCACAAATGGAAAGCAAAATCATTACAAACTAAAGTATTAAAATCATCTGAAGTTTAAAGAAGATCCAAAATTGTCACAAAAATCATCAAAATTAGGTTTCGTAAAAAGAAATATAAAACTACCGTGGTTTTCATAATTTAAAGATTAAAAGCAATATTCAACATGTAAAACACGATTTTCCTTTTCTATTTACTGTGATCTTCATCGATTTACTTATTTTGTTTTAAAACAAGTTTGATTTTGAATTCTTACGGTTTGATTTTGAAATCAAATTTTATTTTTAAAAAAGTATTGATTTATTAATGTTAATATTTGATTTGGTTTAGTGTCTAATTAGTTTGATTCATTGGTATCTATTTTATTTTTTGATATGTTTTTTGTTTTTTTATCAAATCCGTACTAATTTTATTTTGATTTATTGTTGCATGTTATCGGAAGAGAATATTGAACTCCGACGTTGCAATTACTAAAGGTGCAAACATCAAATAATACATGTATGATTTGATTATTGTTCAGTAATTGCATGTTATTGTTCCTTCTGTGTGTACTGCTACAAAATTTTCTTCTGCGTGTGTTAAAATGATTTTGGATTTACAATGATCGGTGATTTCATTATCAGTTAGTGAGGGTTTATTTAATGATCAATTTTTTCTTTTCAGTTTGATTCGTTGCTATTAGGTTTTATGTGTTGCTAAAGTTACAGTTGTTGAATGTTCATGTAAATGAGTAAAAAAAATTGTTGCCAGTACAGTATTTTCTTGATGTTTGAATGAAAATTCGTAACGACTTTGTTTGTGGCCGGAAGATCAAGTACTACAATATTTTGGAATTCAATTTATTGGTTGTTAAGTTTAAAATTTAGAAATACAATGTAAATACTGTTTTTGTATACGAATAAATCTGACAGTATGTTTTCAATACTTGTTGAATGCAATCTGATGGTAATCCAGTTTAGGTGGTTTTTCTAACAATCATTATGCTTGATACTTTGTGAAACTCATTTTGGAACACAACGTATCTACTGAATTCATGACTTTAATTTTGATTGTGAATGAATGAATGGCAAGTAGAAAGTATATGCATGCAATTAGATGGGATCAACAATAGAAATTGATACCATAGATGGACATATTTTCCTAGTAAATGGTGTCAACAATCAAAGTTAACATCATAGATTGGGTTTTTCAAATGGGGATATGGGCATTTTATGCTATTTCTAAAGGTATAAATTGGGTCAGGCCAACACCACATAACACTCAAATTAGAGAACATTGTGTGATTTGGCGTAACAGGGCACAACACGTTATTTTACAGTACTGTGTAATGCCTAACTAATAGGAACATTGGCACAACATATCATGCGGCACAGATAAGCACGTGGTACAATACAACACGGTCGAAAATATAAACAACACGGCACGACACGGTTAAAATCACAACACACATAAATCACATTAAAGCACGCCACATATACAAAACCCTTATTAATTTAACGGTTGATAACCTATGAGTATAAAACGTATAGACCTACAACCTGATTTCAATAATGACGTATCTATATTTCACTAGGTTTACCAGTATAAAGGAAAGTCTAAACTTTTTACATCTCATCTCTCTTCATTTTTCTCGTAAACCCTAGCCAGAAGAGAAAAATCAAACAACGGTTGTTGCCGCCGGTTAATTTTCTAACATGATTTTTTCACCATATTTACTCTGTGTAGCTCTCTTTCTATCTATTTTTGCTTCCTATAATTAACTTGTTTACATTTTCTTCACAAACATTTCGGTGACATTTTCTCAACAAGTTCAAGGTAAATTTTGTTTTTCTTAAGCAAATCTAAAGATCTTTGATAATAAATATTTTCCTCTTACTTATTTATTGTGATCCTTTTTATTTGCGTGATTTCAATTTGCTATAACACGTGGGTCAACATGATACAACACGACACATCAGGTTTATCCATACACTGTTGTTTGTGGGTAATAACGACTTGTTGGTTTTCTGGAAAAAAGTGGTGGATGAGGCAAGTGCTCGATGAAGCATGTGCTCGAAGTAGAAAATCACATGAACCTTTAAACAAATGTACTGCACGGACTACTTTGAGTTCGAGAGACTAATATTAAGGACCCTGGCCTAAACTAAGACAATGGTCGTTTCAAGTCCAATTCGGTCACAAGAGGAGGAGAAGGGTCGGTCTGTAGGGAGGGAAGCTGAGATTGTATGAAGATCAATGGAGATTGATCCGTTGGTGATGTGATGTGTTGAACTGCTTTGAAAATGCTCTATGTAGACGAGAGAAATATTCTGAAAATGTTTGATAATTGATAGTGATGAGTCCGACTCGTATGTCGTGATTAAATTTGGTTAATCGTTCTTATCAAATCATAGGTTCAAAAACATATTTATTGCAGAACATCCATCTCCCATAAGTGGTGACAGTTGAAGGAAGTGAAATAATGGGAAGTGGGAGATTGTGCAAAAACCACTTTCACTTTGCATGATAGACTTGGTTGATCGACCGTCCACTATTCCATTTGTACTCCTTAACTGTCAGCACGACTTGCCACAACTATCATCGTGGATGTGCCTCACATCGCACATGTTGTAGGCCGCAAGACCAAAACCCTAGTGATATCCCCCCATGAGACAGTGAATTGATGTCTCATGTGAAAGTCTGCTTTGCAGACATATTTTATGTGGTTAACCTTTGACCTAAGACTGTATGTCTTAATAATGAACTGAACAGACAAAGTTCAAGGTTATGATGGATGAAGTGAAAACACTGGGGGTACCAAAATACACCACCAACTTTTTCTTATGCAATATGTATGGACAAAATTAAATAAAATTCAGAGAGTTGAACTTAATGAAACTCAATCAAGGAATAATATCTAGAGTTATATCTCTTTCTCTCATAATCAGAAAGTTTATAGAGACTAGTCCATGAACCTGACTTACGTGTGAGAGTACTTGGGCGATTCCAAAGATCAATTTCCAAGTAATCAATCAAGTCGTATCCAACAAACAAGGATGTGTTGGAAAGTTTAGGCTAAAAGAGAGGATGAAACACTAAGAGAGATGTTGTACTTCCGGCTTCAAGGCTCGATAACGATTCTTTTAGACAATTATTTTGACCCTCCCAATAAATTGGCGATTACAATCGGGTATATGAAATATTGCCGTAAGGATACAATGAAGCCATGTAACAACGTCGTTGGATTCAAGGTTTGTACCCCTTGACCCAACCAAAAACACACAGTGATAGGATTCTGATGATGCTTAGAAGAGAGAAAACAAATAATATTTGATGCTCTTCATACTTGAATGGAAAACAAACATCACTACTTATAGGGAACTCATGCCTATTGGAGATGCCTCTTCATTTCCAAAAGACACATAAGATGTCTAATGGGAATGGTTGTGTCTTTTGTTAACCATCACACCCATTAGAGGTTCCTCTTGATCTCCAACTAACATCCATTGTGTCTATTCAACACGGGACGCTCCCCCGTCGTAGCGGCAAACAAAAGACGAAAACCATTTTATTTCCTATGTTATTGAAAATATCCAACAATCTCCTCCTATTTTCAATAACCAAAAAACATGAAAATAAATTAAAACTTATAAAACAGGAGCGGTTGCATTACTCAAGTGTCTGCCTAGGTACCCGAGTGGGATCAAGCCAACGTAGTTCAAACTCAGTTGGGAAATAAGCATCATCATAGAAATCATGAACCTTCACTTAGTGTAAGAAATTAAAAGTCTTATCGAGGTTCAGTGGTGAAACTCGTCTTGAACCAAGTACCCCATGTGATAAAACCAGAATCTCCACACATACTGATTTCAGAGCTTATGTATTTTGTAGCTCAGCATGTTAATGGCCATGTGATACATCTGGAATCATGAGTCTACTTTAGAGATTAGTCTTATTTTCTTAGGAAACGTCCTGATTTACATACTCATATAGGTAAGTTTCTTAAGATGTTTCTGCGATACACCTGTAAATAATAATAGACTTATTAAGGATTGATATCCATCCCTTTTTCTTGTAGAATCATTGCATTAAACAGAAACAAGAAGTTTTGACTTAGTGCACCATAATCACTTTCATAACTTGTTGGTAACCTTGTTTATCCTTTTGTGGAAATTGAATTATTGTCCCTCCTTCTGATGGGCCTTCACAAATATCCCTAACAGACTTTACAAATGTCCCTGATGGCATACTTGAAATTTTTTCTAAAAACCTAATTATTATAATTCCTTATTTAGCCTTTCCCATCTCTTCGTTCTTCTTCAGAGAACAAAATCACGTTCTTCTTCGCATCGCTCCACCACCATCTTCTCCATCGTCCCCCACCACCACCAAAATCCCTATCGGCGCCACCACAACTAGCACCACCACATCCATTACGTCCACCACTAGTATCAACAGATCTATCATGATTTTCTTTTGATTTCAACTGACTTCATACAGATTCAGAAATCGATTTGAGTTTTTAGTTTTCGATTTTTGGTAATTTCGAGTTTGGATTCAGGATTTAATCGAACTATCATTAACAAATGACTTCTTCTTCTTCTTCTAAAAACTAAATTTAAAATCAGATTCAAATAAATTGAAATCTGATTTAAAATCAGAGAAGTAATTAATAATGATGATGGTGGTAGTGTGGCGGCGACGGCGGAGGAGGTATGTATTTGAATCTATTTACGTTTTTGTTTTGAGATCTGAAACTGCAGCTGGTGGAAGAATGGGTCTGTGTTTTTGTATAGCTAAAGGCTGCTAATGAATGTCAGAATGGATTAGAGATAAATAGATGTATGTTAGGGTGCAATTGAGCAGATTCACAATTAGATGAATGTTAGGGCAGTGGTGTTTGTTGAAGCTGAAATAGGAGCAAGCAGAGGATGATGTTTGTGGCTACTGCAATGAAGGAGATGAAGTTGTTATTGTTTATGAAGCTACAGGTGATTATCAATTGTTGTTGTTTATATGTTTTATGGGATCAATTGTTGTTGTTGATCTGTTTTTTTTTTTTTTTTTTGGATCAACTACTATTGTTGATCCCATTATGGGATCAACTCTTGCTGTTGACCCAATTTTTTATGGGATCAACTATTGTTGTTGATCCATATATTTTGGATCAACTCCTATTGTTGACCCGATTTTTTATTGAATCAACTATGGTGGTTTTGGTTGGAATGATGAAATTGGTGTTGGATTTTGGTTGTGGTTGTTTTGGTGGTGGTGGTGGTGCTGGAGATGTGTGATTTTTTGGTGGCGGTAATGGTGAAGAGGTACGAATGAGAAATTAGTCATGGAAATAGTAGTAGAATGGTAGTTCTGGTTGTTTATATGTTTTTATGGGATCAATTGTTGTTGTTGATCCATTTTGTGGGATGAACCCCTGTTGTTGACCCAATTTTTTATTGGATCAACTATGGTTGTTGATCCATCTATATGGGATCAACTACTATTGTTGATCCTTTGAACTCCTATTGTTGACGATATTTTATTGGATAAGTATAATTATGCTTGTAGTTTAAATCATGTAAATTTCTTCCAATGTTGAACTTGTGGTGCAATGGTAGCATGACTGACTCCAAGTCAGATGATGCGTGTTAGACTCACGCCAAGTTCACTCCATTTTACATGGATTAACTTTCATTGTTGATCCAATTTTACATGGATCAACTTCCATTGTTGATCCACTAAAATTGGATCAACTTCTACTATTTATCCTTTTTTCTTGGATCAATTATCGTTGTTGATCCCCTAAACTAGATAAACTTCTACTTTTGGTTCTATTTTTATTTGGATCAACTATTGTTGTTGATACAAAAATATTTGAACCAGTGGTGGTGGCGGCGGCGGCGGTGACGGTGGTGGCGGCGACGAAGAACTAGTGGTGGTGGCGGAAACATACTAGTGGTGGTGGAGGACTGATGGTGGTGTAATGGTGGTGGTGAAGGAGTGGTGGTGGAATATTAGTGGTGGTGGCGGTTGGTAGGTGGTGGTTGTTGAACGGTGGTGGTGGAATGGTAGTTGAATATTGGTGGTGGTGGTGATGCTAGTGGTGGTGGTGAAGTGGTAGTGGAAGAAATTTGTTCCATTTTGAAATGAAGAAAAAATATTATATGGGTGAGGGTATTAAGGTAATCTAATATTAAATGGATAAGGTTATTAAAAAAGGAGGGACATATTTATTGTTGCATAAGGATATATTTGTAGGGAGTTAAAAGTAGGGACATATAATTAATATACCCTATCCTTTTCAAAACATAGGTTGGATTTCTGCTATGGTTGATCAACCTTCTTTCATAGACCTTAAGCCCCGTTTGGGATTGCTTTTTTTCAACCAAAAGCACTTTGTAACAAACTTTTACCAAAAATTGTGTTTGTTAAAAAAATTTCAAAGTGCTTTTGGAGAGAAGCACTTTCATTTTAGGCCTGCTTTTAAAAGCTACTCAGCACTAGCTTTTAAAAGCAGGAAAAGCAAAAGTTGTGGACCCACATAATTCGATTTAACTGATTCTCTATTTTAACCTTGTTAATTTATTATAAAGACAAGTTTTACCCTCAAATATTGTACATTGTACATTTGACATTATAATTATAATTTTATTTTATTTCTCTATTTTATTTCATTTTTTATTTAAAATAATAAATACAATGATAATTAAAATTATTATATAAAATAAAATAAAAAATTAATAAATATTAAAATAAAAAATGAAAAAAATAATAATTTTTTTTTAAAATAATAATATTTTCATAGCAAACCATAATCAAAAATTTTTTAATTAAATAATAAAAACAATTAAAAAATTAAAAAAAATATTACTTATAATTTAGTAAATATATTAAAATTAGAAATATAATTTATTATAATAAAATTGTATTAAAACTAATTTTTGAAATATGTCTATTTTCGTCATTAACTACATCACCAGCACTTTTAAATACCAATTTACCAAACAAAATTTACAGTTTGTTAATTGCACAGTGCTTTTTAAATTATAGTTTACCAAACGTCATGCAGATTTATTTTCACAAAGACAAAGACAAAGAACGCACAAAGACAAAGACAACAAAAGCGCTTTTCTAAAATTCACAGCAATACCAAACTAGCCTTTAGTCCCATTTCTGTATACTTCATTGAAATTGTTTTCTTTGGGAGACTCTTTATAAACGGGTCTGCCAAGTTTTTCTCCATTTCAATGGTTAACTGCAATTACTCCTTTCTTGAGTAAGTGTCTTACCGTTCAATGTCTAAGACTTGTATGTCTTAACCTTTCATTATAAGTCTTTCTTAGAGAAGTTATAGGTTATAGCCTGATTCATAATTAATCAAGACCGCTTGAGATGGCTTCTTCCAAAATGGGATCTCTACAAGTTAGGTTCTAAGCCATTTTTCTTCTTTAATTGCATCTACTCATACAATCGATTCTGACAACACTATTAAAAATGTTCTTATTTGATTTTACAAATCAATTGTAACTTCTCTAGTGTTCATATATAATTAACATTTATGGTTAATTTACAAGAAGTCATTATGGAATTGCATTCACTAGAGGCATATGGAATTTGTAGGCAACTTATATACTTGTTATCTCAACAAGTATAATACTATGATGAGGAACTTCTCTATTCATGCCATCCATACCCAAATACATAAACAATGTCTATTAATATTTAACATCATGCAAAGCAAGTATTCAAAATCGTCGGTAATATCATAACACCTCGTCGTCGGATATTTGGCCGGCCGCCCAATCTTCGATACGTTACATATTAACCGGTTTTACGCTCCTTTCGATGTCATTTAAGACATGCCAATTTCCAAACTTTGTAACCTACAACTCTTATTGCAAGAATTGTATTCATATCATGTAAATGTTGTCTCAACATTTACAATCCAACAACTAGAAAATTGTCATATAAATTTTCCCATTTCCCAATCACCAGTCACCACAAGTAACTGAACTTGAGCATTCTGCTCATACAACTTTCTAGTTATGCACTTGTTTGTAACGTGTATAAAATACACGGATGGACCATTAATCAAGCCCATAAAGAAGATTCCAGAAGTCTTGTTGCCCAAGTTGCTTGCATATCAAGTTTACATCAGAATTAGGGTTACATAACACTATAAATAATTGTATCCTAAACCCTAAGAGGATATGGAATCCTAGGTTAGCTAACCATTCCCAATTGTACCATGATCATCAATAAAATCACTCCCTATGGATTCCTCCGTGGATGTAGGCACAACTTGCCGAACCACGTTAAATTCTTGTCTTCATATTTATTTTCAATTGTCTTTAGCCCTAATTCATCAAGATCATCTCAAATCATCGTGTTTAGTGCCTAAAAGTAATTTTGGGTACAAATATTGGCGCCGACTAAGGGGATTCGTGAAAACAATCGTGTTTTACCATTGAGAAAAGTGTGGAAGAATCCCTGTACGAATTCCAAGCAAAAATCAACAAAAGAAAAAAAAACATTAGGGTTTGCAACGGAGCCGTTGCAAACATGAAGAAATTGTTGCGAAATCGAACCATGAACTATTGCGAATCTAGTTGCAGAAGGCGTTACGAAAGTGTAACAGTCATCAGTGTTGCAGAAAGGGTGACAAAAGCATCTATCTTGTGCAGCCACATAGGTCCAGCCTCACGCACATCACCAGATTCAGCCAACCGGATCCGTCAGATTAATTGGGTACGGTCCATAGGATCTGTACAGCCTCCCGTACACCAGCGACCCAGTGCTTCTCAGGCGCTGACTAATCAGTGACATTCAGCGCCACGTGTGTCCACCTCAGTAACAATTGTCAAGTCACCATCTGACAACTCAGCAGCCAGTCCAGTCAACGCTCAACACGTCAGCGTTCCTTCCACGACAACATTTTTTGCCACGTCATCTGTGTCATATTGGTGCATCACCAAGTTCGGTGCCACATCAGCAGACCTGATCTAGTCAGCAAAGCCACGTCAGCTCTTCTCTGCCATGTCAGCATGATGCGCACAGTCAACACTGCCACGTCTGCAACAACACGCGCGCTTCGTTGGAAACTTGTTTCGTCAATAACTTCTTCGTTTTAAGTCCGAATTGAGTGATTTTTTGCTCGTTAGATGCGTGTTTTAATTCCCTACAACATGGAAGCAAAAGTTCATGTATTCGAGAAACTTTTATGTGCACTTGGATCAACAACATGATCGAGTTCGAGGTTCGTGAATAGCAACATGATCAAGTGCGAGATGAGGATTGCTTAGACCCTTCAATATTTAGCCTTGCATCACGTCGCAAGCACCTAAAGCCTCACCTTGCAAGTGAGCAGATAAGTCTTTTTCTTGTCGCAAGCATAAAATATCGTCTTGCACGCGAGCATGAAAGACTTGCACCTTGGAAAGCATAAAGTCTCGTCTCGACCACGAGCCCAATGGCCGATATTGGTCCAAAGATTAGTACTCAACACAAGCAATATAGCCAGCCTGCCCGAGCAGCGAGCGCTACAGCCTTGTTACGTTGCGAGAAAAAATCCTTGTCCCATCCACAAGCATCCACACTACATTCCTCTCAAGACTCGACTAGCACTCGAGCATCACAATACCACTACGTGGAAAAAAGTCTAGCCTAGCACGTGAGCATTTTTTTTGCAGGTAATTACAATTGGGGGTGTCTTCGTAATATCTCTACTCACGCTTGAGGGCGAGTTTCATCATCAACGATTGACGCTAAAGGAAAAACAAAATTCTTAACCACCAACAAGTTGGAGGTTAAGAGGGGGCGATGTTTGTACCATGTATAAAATACACTGAAGGACCATTAATCAAGCCGGCTAATCAAGATCGTAAAGAAGATTCCAGAAGTCTTGTTGCCCAAGTTGCTTGCATATCAAGTTTACATCAGAATTAGCGTTACTTAACACTATAAATACATGTATCCTAAACCCTAAGAGGATATGGAATCCTAGGTTAGCTAACCATTCCCAATTGTATCATGATCATCAATAAAATCACTCTTTATGGGATTCCTCCGTGGATGTAGGCACAACTTGCCGAACCACGTTAAATTCTTGTCTTCATATTTATTTTCTATCATCTTCTAACCCTAGTTTTCATCATCATCACCAAAATCATCGTGTTAGTGCCTAAAAGTAATTTTGGGTACAAACAACATTGTCTTTTGATTGTCATCCCACATAAATTTTAGGAAAAGAGAAAGGAAATGTTATTCCAAAGTAAACCTAGACATGCCACTATCTTACAAGTTTGGGTTAGCACTAACAGTACGAAGAAATCTTCAAATCCAATGGAATATGTAACTATAGTTCCCTTGGATTTGGCTCTCGTGGCCACCAATAGAAGTTGTCTGCCATGGATGGTACGGTCCCTCTCAGTATCACACGCAATTGACAACCTCCGTTTGTATAGGAATACTTATATGATGACTTTTAAGGTATTAAATATACCTCATACATGCGCATGCACTTGAAGAAAACTAAACATCCATCACAAGAGTTGAATAGTAGCACTTAAGCAACTTTGCCGTTCACAATAGTAATATATCATCAACTTCACCACGTATTTGTAATGCGAGTTCTGAATCTGTCAATGAACAACATACTTTGCGGCACAAAAGATAAGATTCCACTAAACCACTGTCGTAAAGAAATGGCATTTTTTTACTATAAGGTTTATCTCTTCATCAAGTTGAATGATGGAAGATGATTAATTATCATCAATATTTACCATGGAATGCTACATCACAATATGTTGTTCAGCTATGCACAAGATCTATCACTCATTTTCCAATCTCCTGGTTTAGGCGTTTTTGTTATACTGGTTTGGTTGGAACTTGAAAGAATCAATTAGATCAATAAAAGAGGCATCATCACACCATGCTCAAATCTTCAAATCCGGTATAGTACTACCGTATTGTATTTCTTCGGATTTGGCTACACTAACACTTCCTGACCTAGATATCCAGAATATCCAGTTTACAAACCAGTTATAACATGATTTCAAACTCAACAATGAGATCGATATCAACGATATATACTATATCATTTTATGAAGTAAGTTACACTAACCATTTTCTTGTCGTTCCCAACTATTTGATCAGAAATTTCCAATCTCTTGAGATATAT
>JAJJWW010005423.1:0-10870 GCA_023531295.1 Papaver armeniacum | reverse complement strand
ATGCCCGTATTCTAATACAATTCTAGGACTACCATCCAGTATCCGCATTCCACAACGGTGCAGAAATGGGAATTCCTGATGACCTCATTCATTGTACTTGGTAATTGTGGGAAAAAGTATCAACTGGTGAGATAGTCATAATGTGGTGTAACAACTGTCGAAGCATGGGGAGATCAAGAAGTACTTAACTGGAGATTATGTCCCTGATTTGGAGCTGTTAATTTATTGTGTATTTTATTCGAAAACAGAACAAACAAGAGGAAAATGGAAAAAGAAGAAGAAGAAAGGTGTGCGGGAAAGAGAAATTATAGCATCTTTTAGGACTACAACATCCAACGCACAACTTCAAAACCGACTTAGATTTAGTTTTTAGCTTGAGCAAGCGGCTGGAAACTTTTTTTTTTTTTTCCGTTATAAACAAAAACATTTTTATTAATGGAAATTAGAGGTTACAATGAGTTTAAGATCGAAAAATGAGAATACAAAGTAACAAGAATATACCGTAAAGTACAATATCGAGAAATCCGACAAAAAGAAAGAGAAGGATTACCTGAGCAAGACAAAATACAAGTATGAATAAGATCCGATAAAATCGGAGAAAGAATGGTTTTCTCAATTAAATTCAAACCATTTAGTTTGTTTTTCTTTCTTTAAAAATGTGTTCACAAAATAGGAGTGATTTACTCAAATTTCTTGTAACTAGTGATTTAAGCCTCGTCAAATAAATCATCGATGAAGATTCCTGGGCCAAACAAAAAAATTGATGATGAAGATTTAAATCACGGAGACAACAAAGATGAAGATTACGTCGTCGAAGAGCATCACTATTGATCTTAAAACTCAACCCAGAACCAAGAACCTTGCCATCAAAGTGAAGCTAAAAACCTCCAAAGAGTACATAAAACCACCATAATGGTGTAGATAATGATGAAACATAATAACAACTCATTGGAGTTGATTTTTGGGACCGAGTCGAGCTCAGCAACTCGGCGACCGGATCGAGAAAATTTCTCAAAAAACTTCTTCGTTTTCGCTTCGTTCTCATTAATTCAAAGTGTTTCTTGAATCGGTTGTCATTAAGCTTTAATTCTTTATCATTTATTTCATATTCTATCATTAATATGTCACAAAGTTGAAGTTTAACGGAGAAATCCTCAAATTCTCAATCAATCAGATTTCAAAAAAAATTTGTTTTGAGAGTAATTTTGTTCCAATGACTCTTAATCCATCAACATTCATCCCGATGAGATTATTGATGAAAGTGTAAATGAATGGCGTTTTTAGTTTGATTGGAAGGCTCAACTTCGTTAAATTGAAGATGTCGATTCTTTGAAACAAGTTTGAGAAAGCAATGGAGTCTTGCTGTGTAACCTCACAATTCATCCCTATTGGTAAATGATTTTTTATAATCAATTTAGAGAATAAGGAGGATATGAAATTGATTTATGAAGGTTTCGAAGTAAACTCAATATCTCAAGCTTAGATTCTGAACGTGATTTAAACCCAACTACAAAATCTTCCAGTGTTTTGTATGGATGCTTTCCTGGCCTCGGTATTGAATCTTGGAAAAAAGATATTCTTATGTCAACGGGTAAAGCAATTGGTAGACCAATCGAGTTGATGATGGTAACCTCAAAAAGAGGTTGGTTATTATCTTTTTAGAATTTTGGCGGAAGGTGATTTGTGCAAACAATATTCCAAACAAAGTAGTAGTGAATCAAAGTATTGTAAATTTGAGCAAGAAATAAGAGTTTCAAAATTACAAGGTTTTGTAAAGCAAATGCAAAATTGTTGGACATTTGGTAACGGAGATCACGATTTGCAAGAAAGAACAATCTCAAGTGTGGAAAAGCTAAAAACCTCAATGGAGATACACACGAAAGAAAAAGTCACTATTACACAGCAATATGGAGGGTTTGATATATGTTTTCCTTCTACTAGTAGTCAAATTTTAGAACAAATTCCGATAATGAAGTTGAAGAAATTGATGCAATAATACTCTTATCATAAACAATACTCATATTGTTCAAGTAAGGGTCCTCTGAGAACATACTTCTTCTCGGGTTAAACATAATGAAGGCTACAAGGGTATTTTAGAATCTCCTTCAAATTTCCCTACTTTATCTATTGTAAGACTTCTTGAAGTGGGGAACAAGTATTCCACCTATCAGCTTGTTTCAAATGATACATAATGCTTTAGCGGCAACTTTGATTTATCTCATGGTAAACAAAATGACTTATTAACTGACTCAAATCTAATCTAATATTTCTACTACACGAAGGATGGCGGGAAGTGGAAAGGAAGAACTCTTCGGCTAAAAATTTGATACTCCTTACATTAACACCGGCTCACGGTAATAAATTTCAGAAAGCTCACAGTAGATGTGAAGCTGAGAAGTGTAGGACCATTCTTTCAAGAGTGGTGAGCAAACCTACTAAAGGTAAAACTACTAAGGGTATACCTAATGTTGCCACAAAGGAAACAAGCTAATAATTGATAAAATTAAACAATGGATTTGGGGTACTATTACTTTCATTCAACTTCTTCTCAATGAGAGTACAATACTTTGGAATATCAAAGGCTTGAAAAGAATTCAAGCCAAAGATAAACTAGTCAATTTAGTTAAGAATTTTAGTCCTTACTCAAGCTTTATGGATAAGCGGTAACCAAAAATAAAAAGCATAGCAATGGAGTAAAGAATTTAAGGCTTCTGGTATGAACCAAATATTTATTCACAATTCTACCGATACTACAAAAGTTGAAATATCCGTTATTTTGGCATTCTTGATTATCAAGACCTCAGTAGCATCATCTTCAATGCAAGCAATTACGCTCAAGTTGGAGATGTTACAGTATCTGTATTCATCGACATGCCTCATTTGTGGATAAAAGAAAATTATTGGAAGAATTAAAAGACATTAGTGCAATGAACTTACCATGGATGATAATTGGTGATTTTAATGTGGTTTTAAGTTGTGATGAAAAATTTGGTGGTAGAAGACCTCCGGAGTATCAATGCAAGACTTTAGAGATTGCATAGTGTTAGAGCATCGCTCGTCGAACTCCGCATGTATCGTTATCTCAAGCATGTTTGTCAATGTTAGTGATCAAAACTATAAGTCTTGATTTCTAGCCTACTATAGCTAAGGTCTGGGACTAGGATAGAAAGTGTAGTTGAGCTCAAGAACTCCATGGCAATCATCATACAAGACGAAGGACTACTCAAGGAACCTGGTGGAACTTCATCAACTAAAGGTATGTGGATACTTGAACTTATCAATCACTCAAAAAGTCTATTTATCTCCTATCTTGAGACAAAAGTCGTTTTGCTATATAGACTAAGATTATACACATTTGGTATTTCGAGCCGAGTTTATCTCGCTTATCTATTTCTCGAAATATGTGTTAGTAAGCTTTCGCTTTAGCCGACCATCTTTACCTAGTGACCTTAAAGTCATGTTATGTTTTAATCACTTTGAAAATTATTCCTACGAAAAATGGTTTGTGAATAACAACTATATAACGTCCTCTCGAGAATGTTTCAATGATTGAAATGAGAGTTTAGATTACATAACCATGGTAGGATATAATCATTGTTGTGGAAACACATATATGTATAAGTCCTTATTAGTGAACCAAAGTTTGTGAACTTTGTTGATCAAGAGAACCGGAATGGTGGCGTGATCCAAGTCCGCGAACTGGCGGAAGTTCTCGACACCGAGAATTTCTGAGTTGGTGAACTCCTTTCGTGAACTTAAGTCCGCGAACCAGGTCCATGAGTTGGTTATATCTAAAAACGATTGTTCTTGAACTCATGTTTAAATAAACTAAGGAATGCTTTTGCAAACCGTGGCTATAAAGTTCATGAACCGATTCGAGTGAGTCAAATCGTTTTTGCTTGATTGTGTCTTGCGTGGTTACATAAAGATCTAAGCAATTGAACAACTCTCAACTAGTTCATTTGAGTCATTTGGACTAGTTATGGTGAAGAAGAATATGGTTGATATGAAATTGCTCATATGGCTAACCTTTTTGGTTAACTATTGTTGAACCAACAAATGTACATGTTTGGGTACGGTTACACAAGCCTAGAAATGTGCATTTCATGTGTGTATAACAAGCTAAGTTTTCGATATAACGGTTGAGAAATATTAGATTGAATCTAATCGAGTTTTCATCTAACGGTGAATATTGAATGCTTTGTTACCAAGCTAACATTGATTGCAAACCCCGATTTGAAAGACTATATAAGGAAGAACTCTAACAATTGGGAAACCTAATCCCCACACTTTACGTGTGATACTAGTTGTATAAGCTGGGAGTCGATTCTCCTTTAACCTTGGATTTTTTTTATCTAAAACCAAAGTTAACGACTTAAAGACTTCATTAGGATTGTGAAGCCAATTCCATACTACTTTCGTAGTTGTGTGATCTGATCTTGCCGTTTCTATCGTACGAGTACAATTATAATAATTGGATTGAGATTTCTATCTCCGATAGGCAAGATAAAAAGAAGTCACAAACATCTTCATCTCACCATTTGTGATTCCGCAATACCTTTTTTATTGCGTCGATTAAGATTATTGTGAGGTGATCGATAATACTAGGCTGTTCTTCGGGAATATAAGTCTGGGTTATCGATTGGTTCCTGTTCGCCTTGATTTATCAAAAGACGAACAAAACTCGTAGGTATATTCGTGGGAGACGGATTTATCTATTACCGTAGACTTTTCTATGTGATACAGATTTGTTTATTAAAGTCTTCGACTTTGGGTCGTAGCAACTCTTAGTTGTGGGTGAGATCAGCTAAGGGAATCAACTACGTAGCATCCTGCTGGGATCAGAGACGTAAGAGCATAACTGTACCTCGGATCAGTGTGAGATTGGTTGGGGTTCAACTACAAATCCAGGATCAAGTTAATTTGGAGTAGGATAGTGTCTGTAGCGGCTTAATACAGTGTGTGTTCAATATGGACTAGGTCCGGGATTTTTCCTGCATTTGCGGTTTCCTCGTTAACAAAATTCTGGTGTCTGTGTTATTTCTATTTCCGCATTATATTTGTTTATATAATTGAAATATCACTGGTTGTGCGTTGTTCAATCAATTAGAATATCCGACCTTTTGGTTGTTTATTTAAATTGATTGAGACTTGGATATTGATCTTTGGTACCATCCAAGTTATCTCTCTAGTATTTGATAAAGACTCGGAGATTTATATTTCTTGAGTATATATCAAATTGAGAGATTGAGATATAAACTCTTTGATATACTTTTTGTCTAGATTGAGTCTGACTGTCTAGTTGATTCTCTAGAAAGTATATTGGAGTTTGTCCATACAGATTGCTAAGCTAAATATTGGGTGTGGTTGTTGTACCCCCGCTTTTTCAATTGGTATCAGAGCAGGCAAACACGTTTAAAAGACCTTACAAGTCTGTGTTTGTGGCAATCTGATTCTGAGGACAGTATTTCTAGCATCTACGCATACCAAGATGTCTTCTAAAGCTTTTAATTATGCCAAATGTCTCGGGAATACCTCAAAGGATTACTCCTTAGCAGATTCTTCCGAATCTCAAGATAGAAAGGTTGTCCCATGTGTAGACATCTCTCTCTCCGATGAGACATTAGGCACTATGGCAAAAGCTGAAATGGAGCTCACCAGAATCTCAAAAATTCTACCGAGGCTATTGATCTTCAAGATCATGATCAGCTTATTGATGAATTTGAAAAGTCTCTTGATCGAGAATGTGATCTCTATAACATCATTGAGTCCTTCTCTAAGAATATTGAAAAACTTCTCCAAGAAACTACTCTACAGCGTGAAAAGATTAGTGTTCTTGAGAATATTATTAAAGAAGACTCAATTAGAGAAAAGCGGTTGATCGAGACGCATTCATCAGATCTTAACAAACTTCGTGTTGAGAAAGAGAAACTAAGCGCATCACTTAGTCTAGCCCATGAACATTGCGGTTCCTTGGAAAAGGAAAACTCTGTCTTAAGGAGAAATTCTTCTGTACCAACTAATTCTCATGAATTACAGCACATGAAGAAAACTCCTCCAGAAGAAGGTTGTGTCAAGAAAAGTTTACATAACTTACAATCTTCTCATATGGCTATGAAGTTAAAAACAGTGCCATTTATTGCTTCTATTCCCATGAATTTGTACATTCTGTGGGAAAAAGAATCACTATGCTATCCATTGTTTTGCCAGGAGGAAACAAATTTCTAAACTTCATAATTTGCTTCTCTCCACTGTCAATGGAATAAATAGTTGGTCAACTACTGCATTGAATCACATGCCCACAAAAACCAGAAACCTTATAAATATGATCTTTTTCTTAGAAATCATCACAGGGCTCAAACGCGTTCTAGTATAAATTCTTGTGTTGTTAATGAAAGCATTCCCTGTGTTTATAAGACTGTTTCTGGTAAATCTAAGTCTAGAAAATGGATTCCCTTCCATCCCGATTCTCTTGAACCTGTTGCAAGAGGTCCTAGATTTAGTCCTCAGAGAAAGCCTTCGGATAGATATGCTAAACATGATGTGTCTTACTTCTCTGGGATGAGCGTTTGTCAAAAAAAGAAGGATAAACAAAAACAACGTTCATTTAATGAGCTGAAGGCTCATACTTGTGTATCTTAATCACAAGGTTGATATCCCACCTAAAAAAATCCTAGTTGTGTGAGAATTGAATAGGTATACTCCTGGTAAATTAAGTGGCTCTGATTATCTAGCTAATTTCTTATCGTTCTTAGATGGATAGTTAGTCAACACTTTACATGAGTATTTTTTAAGAACCCTTCCTTGTTTATTAGTTTTTCTGTCTGTCTTCAAACTTTTTTTCAAAAAATAAAAGTGTAGACTTTTTCGTGCAAAACCTTGAGAAGCCTCTTCTTATGGGTACACGTACGGTTTTTGGGGCCCTCTCTCAAACCATTCATGTAAACCCTAAGTCTCTCAAATCTTATTTATATACCTATCCTATTGAGTTGAACTTTTCACTCTAGGCCCTATATTATCAATGGCTTCTTCCTCCTGCTCATGGGATTTACCTGAAGACTTTGTTGATAATGCAGTATATTTTGAATTTGATAAAGAGAAGGGAACTTTTGTTGAAGTTGAAGGATCTTTTCCTCAATCTCCTGATTCCTTTTCGGATATTGAGGAGGTTGAAGAGATTTCGTCTGATGTAGTTATTGACTTCCTAAAAAACTTTGAGGATACAAAACAGCAACTTGTTGATACAATGAAGTGTTTTGATGTGGTAAGAACCAAGTTGAAAAAGGTTACTTCTGACTTTGTTCTCATAAAAACTCGTGTTAAAGAACTTCTCAACAAGGATCTTCTCTTCAAAGGGGCAGAATAAGTTGTCGCTCAAGCTCGAAAACCTCAAGACTCATGAGGATCATGAACCGTCTGTTTGACTTCAGTTCGTGTCCGGCTTTGGCATAGGAGTCTGGTTTTGTTTTAGCTTGTTTTCCCTAGTAAATCTTCTATTTTTCTTAGTTTGTTTAGAAGAATAACTAGAGTTTGGAATAGCCATTATTGTGATTACACATAGCTATGTCCAACGTGTTCATCTTCATGTTTTTAGGTTTATTTGTTTAAATTCTAAAACTGTTTGGAAGATGATTTTAGCAGTATTAATCTTTATGGTTTTATATATTGCAAATTGTTATGGGATATGTGTGTTTGCGTTCGTGAACTGTTATTGTCCCATATCTTGTCAAAAGTAAAGTCTTTCGTATGTCGATATGCATGTATTGATAAAATAATGAATGGACTTTTGACAAATACAAAAGTTAAGCCTATATTGTCAATTTTTGATGGAATATAGGTTAAAATCTTTTGTTTACAAGGATTATGTCCATTGTATGTCGTTATGCAAATAGTGATGGAAAATAGAATGAATCCTTGTGTATTCCGCAGTAATTGATCTTCCCTGATCCATATTTTATGTATTACTGTGAGGCTCCGTAATGTGTCCTATGTTGAGCACTAAATGACCAAGTTGATTGGTTTATGATTAGCTTTGTTGTTGTTCCATAAGATACTTTATGTCGAGCATAATCAACTAAATTAATCATCTTGTTTGGTTATTTTAGTTATGGCTCAAGTAAGTTTTCTTATGTTTGAGCACTTTTTGATCAAGTTGATTATTTTCTTATGATTAACTTAGTCATTGCTCCATAGATTCTCTTATGTCGAGTATGGCCAATTAAATTGATTACTTTAGTGATTAGTTTGGTTGTGTATTTCGATTAGATTAATTATGGGTTCTCTTGTGATTAATCTAATTGAGTATTTTTTAGTCTCCATAAGTCACTTATGTTGAGCATATCCGATTAAATTAATCATGGGTTCTCTTGTGGTTAATTTAATTGAGTTTTTTGGATTCAAATTCATATTTGTATGTGATTTGTTATGTCCAAAGAAATCCTTCTTTTCTCTTGAAATTAAGGTCGCTCTTGTTGTTCCTTCGGGAATGACATATTATGGGGGAGAGTTCTTAATTGAACTTGTGCTTAATTGCAAAATCTTTGTGGGGAGTGAGGCTGTGGAATATTTGAGGGGTTATCTTGTATCTTTAAACTCCTTGATGAATGGATTTAGCTTCGGTTTTATGATTGCATCTAAATAAGATGATATGTGGTTTCTTTCTTTTGGTCATGAAATATCTCTTTAGGAAATTTCATTAGGATCCCGTTCTTTTGCCTTTGCCAATTTTATTGACAAAAGGGGGAGAATTAATATGTAGTTCACACTACAAATACATATGGTTTTCGGATCATTATGTAAGGGGGAGTGGTTTCCATGTGAGATGGAGTATTGACTAAGGGGGAGTGATACATATCACCACAGTATTGTTGTTGAAGTTGTGATACAATTGAACTTTGACGTTGTGTAATGATACTATGACACTGTATAACAATGATTGAGAACTCTTGTTTTCTTGTTGTTATAGCTACGGATTTTCAACAACGATGATGCTAAACTTACAACCTTTGGGATCATTGGAGTACTTGGAAGTGACGAAGATTTGGAGTAATGTTGAAGATTAGACATGTGGAATAGGAGCTACAAAAGTTAATTTATTTATTTTTTGTATTCCATATGTATTGATAGTTTTGTCACTAAAATTGACAAAGGGGGAGATTGTTAGAGCATTGCTCGGTCGAACTCGCATGCGTTGCTATCTCAAGCATGTTTGTCAATGTTAATGATCAAAACTATAAGTCTTGATTTCTAGCCTACTATAGCTAAGGTCTCGGACTAGGATAGAAAGTGTAGTTGAGCTCAAGAAATCCATGGCAATCATCATACAAGACAAAGGACTACTCAAGGAACCGGTGGAACTTCATCAACTAAAAGGTATGTGGAGACTTGAACTTATCTATCACTCAAAAGTCTATTTATCTCCTATCTTGAGACAAAAGTCGTTTTGCTATATAGACTAAGATTATACACATTTGGTATTTCGAGCCGAGTTTATCTCGCTTATCTATTTCTCGAAATATGTGTTGGTAAGCTTTCTCTTTGGCCGAATTCATCTTTACCTAGTGACGAAAGTCATGTTATGTTTCAATCACTTTGAAAATTGCTCTGACGAAAAATGGTTTGTGAATAACAACTATAGAACGACCTCTAAGAATGTTTCAATGATTGAAATGAGAGTTTAGATTACATAACCATGGTAGGATATAAGCATTGTTGTGGAAACACATATATGTATAAGTCCTTATTCCTTGAACCAAAGTTTGCGAACTTTGTTGATCAAGAGAACTGGAATGGTGGCGTGAGCCAAGTCTGCGAACTGGCGGAAGTTCTCGACCCGAGAATTTCTGATGGAGTTTGTCAACTCCTTCCGTGAACTTAAGTCCGCGAACCCAGTCCGCGAACTTGAGTTGGTTATATCTAAAAATGACTGTTCTTGAACTCATGTTTAATTAACTAAGGAATGCTTTTGGAAACCGTGGCTATAAAGTTCATGAACCGATTCGAGTGAATCAAATCATTTTTGCTTCGATTGTGTCTTGTGTAGTTACATAAAGATATAAGCAATTGAACAACTCTCTAACTAGTTCATTTGAGTCATTTGGACTAGTTATGGTGAAGAAGAATATGCTTGATATGAAATTGCTCATATGGCTAACCTTTTTGGTTAACTATTGTTGAACCAACAAATATACATGTTTGGGTACGGTTACACAAGCCTAGAAACGTGCATTTCATGTGTGTATAACAAGCTAAGTTTTCGATCTAACGGTTGAGAAATATTAGCTTGAATCTAATCAGGTTTTCATCTAACGGTGAATATTGAATGCTTTGTTACCAAGCTAACATTGATTGCAAACCCTGATTTTAAAGACTATATAAGGGAGAACTCTAGCAACTGGGAAACCTAATCCCACACACCTTACGTGTGATACTAGTTGTATAAGCTAGAGTTGATTCTCCTTTAACCTTGGGTTTTTTCTTCTCTAAACCAGGTTAATGACTTAAATACTTCATTGGGATTGTGAAGCCATACCGATACTACTTTCTCGTAGTTGTGTGATCTGATCTTGATGTTTCTATCGTACGAGTACAATTGTAATAATTGTCTTGAGATTTCTATCTCCGATAGGCAAGATAAATAAAATTCACAAACATCTTCGTCTTATCGTTGTGATTCCACAATACCTTTTTCGCTGCGTCGATTAAGATTATTGTGAGGTGATCGATAATACTAGGTTGTTTTTCGAGAATATAAGTCCAGGTTATCGATTGGTTCCTGTTCGCGTTGATTTATCAAAAGACGGAACAAAACTCGTAGGTATATTCATGGGAGACGGATTTATCTATTACAGTAGACTTTTACTCGTGATAC
>JAJJWW010005422.1:600000-825164 GCA_023531295.1 Papaver armeniacum | reverse complement strand
AGAATCGAGACAAATTAGACACAAAAATGTGTCTATCGTAAGAGTCGAGAACTTCCATATCCAAAGGATATAAGGAATTTAGGGGATAACATTGATCTAGTTGTTATTCCATTGTTGGTGATAATCTATGATTGACAACAAGTAGAAAAGTATAATAACTCATTGACGGTTTAGTAACATAGAAGAATTCCTCGATCATCTCTCTCTATTGTAGAGGTGTAAACGTCTTGCCCGGACAAACTCTAAACGAAGTCGCATGCTTCACGTGCCACGTGTGCGTCTTTGTGCCAACGATTTAAACGTGTTGTGTCGTGCTGTGCTTTACTAGTCAAAATCTAGGCACAAAGATGTACGAACCTGGCACAAAGACACGAATAAACGTGTCGTCTTCATCTGTCTGGCACACTTGTTATAAAATTTGAAATCACTTAATGTATACATTAAGTCGGACATTATCACAAGAATTTAATTAGAGAACATATCATTTGAAATTATTTCAAGTAAAATTAACAAGTTTATTCAACAAAAAGAAATAACCCATCAAATATAAAATTAGATTATTGTCATGTAAATTAATGTTCTATTTAAATATAGGTGACGACATTATAACAACGATATTGAAATATATTTTCCAAATATTAAGGTATTATATGTGTTGTTATAAATAAGCCAACATAAAATGTTAAAAACTAGCTAGAATAGTGACTCTTTTGTGAAATATACAAAAAATGTGATGTATTATGCCTTGTTGTATGGTGTATTTGTACATGTTATGACGTGCTCTCTAACGTGTTGTGTCTTTGTCTTTGGCCACTTGCTTATCCGTGTCGCGTGCTTTGTCGTGCTACTCGTGCCAATTAGTCAAACCCAAACACGTCCCATTTAACAAACGTCTTGTCCGTGTCACGTTGGGTCTGGGTGGCTCAAATTTTAGCGTGATGTCTTTGGCTATGCTCGGGTATTTGGCAACCCAATTTACACCTATACTCTATTGCTTACAACTCAACTTTATTTGCTTTGATTATTTTATTTTGTTTAAAATCTAAAACAAACCCCCCTTTGTGACATATTCGACAACTAAAACTCACTGCTCTTCGTGGGAACGATCCTTCCATTATATTGCCAGTTAATTGTGTGGAAATAAGTGATTTAATTTGATTGTGCTTATGACAACCATCAAATTTTGGGGCCGCTACCAGAAGCTTGATCGATATCTTTAGTTTTTATTTTTATTAGTTTTATTCTTGTTTTTAGATTTTCTTTTTAGTTTTGAATTTTGTTTTCTATATTTTTGGTTTCGTGTACTTAATCTCTAGCATCGAAAGATTGGAATTACCGAAGTGCGGAATTCAAACTCGTAAAGGAACTGTTACAAGCACATCAACAACCACAACTAGAAACCGTCTACATCATACATGACGAACGGTGCAGCTCCACCACCGCCACATCCACCTCCTCCTCCGGAGAAGAAGCTGCGAGAGTTTACATCTCCATGTTTAGATTCACAACCATTGTGTATTACTTTATCTAACACATTGGAGCTGGAGTCGAATATTATTCACCATTTACTAAAGTTCAAGGGACATCCTGGTGAAGATCCGAACTGTCATCTTCAAGTGTTCCAACATAAGATGGCAAGTCTTAGGCAAGGTACCGAAGACAGTGATACGCCAATGCTACAAGCTTTTCCATTTTATTTAACTGATCTAGCAGAAGAATGGTTGTATTACCTTCTCCTGGGGAGTATTACAACATGTAATCGAGATGAAAAAGCTATTTATAGAGAAGTATTTTCCTACTTCTAAGGCAGCCCATGTTAAGTAAAGAGATTAGTGGTATTCTTGACATCGGGAGTCTCTCTGCCAAACTGGGATATGTACAAAAATTAGTGGCGAGCTGCCCCCATCACAACATATCCTCAAAACTCATCATTCAATACTTCTATGAAGGATTACTTCCAGAGCAACAAAAATTGATTGATGCAGCCGCTAGTGGTTCACTTACTGAGAAGACAATATCGCAAGTAACTATTTTGATTGAGAGTATGGCCTCAAATGCACAATTTTGTACAATGCACGACTCAAGAAGAGTTAGCGAGATTGGAGAATCTCCAAATACATAGCACCGGTTAAGCACCATTGAAAAGGCAATTCATAGAATAGCTTCTGTATTCGCTCCACCATACGAAGAGGAATCCGAGGTTAATGATTTATTCCCTAATCAAAGGCCAAGGTATGATCCATAATCGAATACTTATAATCTTGTTTGGAAAGGTCATCCTAATTTCAGTTATGCCAACAAGCAAGCGACAAATCCTAATCCGTATGGGCGAAAAAGTGGTTTTCAACAACAACAACTTCGAATGTAGAATCTAATTTTGACACACTCATCTCCATAATCAAACGGGGGTCAACCGTAAAACCACAAATTCATACAGAAAACCGAGCAAAATCAGTTAAAAACTGATAACGCTTGTTAGAGCACTGCTCGTCCGAACTCGCAAGCGTTGGTATTTCAAGCTTGTTGTCAAGTTTAGTTGCCAAAACTATAAGTATTGATTTCTAGTCTACTTATAGCTAAGTCTCGGATTAGGATAGAAAGTGTAGTTGAGCATTAGACTTCACGGTGTTCATCGATTGAAGACGAAGAACTACTAAGGGGAGCTTGTGGAACTTCATAAACAAAAGGTATGTGGAGACTTGAACTCATCTATCACTCAAAAGTATATCTACTCTATATCCTATTTGAGACAAAAGTCGTACAGCTATATAGACTTCAATTATACACATTTGATAGTTCGAGCTAAGTTTAACTCGCTTACAAATTTCTCGAAATATGTGTTGGTAAGCTTTCGCTTTAACCAAATTCATCTTATATTCTTGAAGAAAGTCAAAAGATGATCATGTGAAAATCGCCTGGTAACATCTTACATGATTTGTGTGAGATAGTCATTTGATGTAGACTCGGAAGGTTTCGTATTGATTATTCGATCACTTGAAAATTGCTTTGAAGCTAATAGTTTGTGTGAGACAACTATTGTCGTCATCCAAGAATGTTTCAATGATTGAAACGAGAGTTTAGAACAATTGGATATAAGCATAGTATGCACACTAGCATATATGTAATCCAAGTCCGGGAGCCATGGTATGCATACCCGTATGCGTATTAGTTAGTTTTGTGAAAGTCCTGAACCTTACGGAAAAGTTATTGCGGAATCACAAGAGTCTTAGACGAAGAACTGTTGTGATTACTTTTTATATCTTACCTATCGTAGATAATTCTCAAGTATCTTAGAGAAGATAAAACTCAATACGATTAGACAAGTAAGATCGGAATATGCACCTACAAAGAAAATAGTTGAATGCGGCTTCACGAATCGCAAATGAAGTCTTCTCGGGTCGTTAACCTAATAATGGTTTTGGAAAAACCTAGGTTAAAGGAGAATCGACTCTAGTTTGCAACTAGGACACAGGAAAGTGTCGGGATTATGTTTTCCAGTTGCTAGAGTTCTCCTTATATAGTCTTTGAAATCGTGGTTGCTTACAATCAAAGCTAAGATAGCTTAGTAACAAAGCATTCAATATTCACTGTTAGATGAACTCCCGATTTAAGATTCAAGCTAAGTTTGCTTAGAAGTTAAGCAATCAATCTCCACCGCTAAATGGTCTTAGATTGTTACACAAAAATGAAATATACTTATATTTAGATATGGGTAACCGTACCTAAACGTGTATATTGGGTTGTTAGCCATATGAACACTTTTGTCTTAGCCGTATTCATATAACACTTCTAGATCAAATATGATGATCAATCAATCATGATAGATAATCAAATGAATTTAATTGTGTTTCAAATAGAGTTGTTCAATTGTTCACTATCTCATAGAGATATTCATGAACAAATTGAAACGAAATCGGATTGATTCGTAATCGTGCAAAGTATTTATAATCAATTCATGAACATTAAGCCACTATTTGCAAAGTTAATTTGCATTCCTTAAATCATAAATATTTTAGTTCATGAGTATGAGAATTATACATAACCGATTCTAGAGCATAACCACGGTGTTCGCAGACTGGGTACGCGAACAACAGCTCTGGACCTTGGCCTAGTCAAGCCGTTTGCAAACCTGGTTCGCAAACAACTATTCCGGACCCAATTCAGGTAAACCCATTCACATACTAGGTACGCAAAAAATAGTTTCGGACCTTCTCAGGTAAATCCGTTCGCATACTAGGTACGCAAACAAGAGTTCCAGACCTGAATCATCACAATACAGTTCGCATACTGTAAATGCATACCGTGTTGTATCCAGACATGGGTAATAGTTCTAAACTCTCATTTAAATCATTGAAACATCCTTAGAAGACGACAATGGTAATCTCACACATACCATTCGGCTCAAGTAATTTTCAAGTGATCGAATGATCAATACGAAACTTCCCAAGCTAATTTTCACATGATCATTAAATGACTGTCTCACACAAATCATATAAGATGTTCAAGGTAATTTTCACATGATCATCTTTTGACTTAATATTTGGTTTCCAACAAATAAATTGTCTCCAACTAAAATCGTCAAGAATATGAAGAATATAGCTAAAGCAAAAAGCTTCCAACACATATTTCGAGAAATAGATAAGCGAGATAAACTCGGATCGAAATATCAAATGTGTACAATGTAAAAGTCTATATAGCTATACGACTTAGTCTCATTAGAAGATAGAATAAAATAGACTTCTGAGTGATGGATAATTTTTAGTCTCTACATACCTTTTGTTGATGAATTTCCTCCAAGCTCCTCAGTAGATCTTCTTCTTCAATTGGTGAACGCCGTGAAGTCTAAAGCTCAACTACACATTCTATCCTAATCCGAGACATATATATAAGTAGACTAGAAATCAAGTATATAGTTTTGATCAACTAAACTTGATAAACAAGTTTGAGATAGCAACGCTTGCGAGTTCGCCAGAGCAGTGCTCTAACAATCTCCAATTATAGTGACAAAACTATCAATACATATATATGGATTACGAAATAAATAAACTTTGTAGCTTCCCATCCATCATGCTTGATTTCCTTGGATCTTCAACTTTCCTTGAATTCATCTCTACTCCAAGTATTCCAGCGATTCTGAACGTGTTCAACTCAGCATAATTGTTGTTGAAGATCCGTAGCCATAACAATAAGAAAACATATGTTCTCAATCATTGTTATATAGTTTCATATTATTATTATACAGAATCAAAGTCCAATTGCATCACAACTTTGAAATAATACTATAGTGATATGTACCACTCCCCCTTAGTCAATATTTCCATCTTACAATGAAAACCACTCCCCCGTACATAATGATCCGTAAACCATATGTATGTAGTGTGAACTACCAAATAATTTTCCCCCTTTTTGTCAATATAAATTGGCAAAGGTACGAAAACTATAGGATCATAATGAATTTCTCAAAGAGATAATTCATGACTAAAAGAGAACATATTAACTTTGTTTTGATGATTTCACATAGTCGAAACTTAGTGTATTCATCAAGGAGTTTATAAAGATACAAGATAACTCCTACAATATTCCACAACCGCACTCCCCATAAAGATATGGCAATTAAGCACAAGTTCATTTTAGAACTCTCCCCCATTTGATGTCATTCCAAAGAGAACAACGTGACTTTTACAAGAAAAGAAGGATTTCTTTGGACATTAACAAATCACATGGATTTGTATCCAGTAAACTCGAATAAATTAACCACAAGAAGACCTTAATGATTAATTTAATCGGAAACACTCAACATAAGAAAACTTGCGGAGCCATACATTACTTTCACATAAAAGTGGATCAGGGAAAGATCAATACTGTGGAATTTTCAAAAGTTCATTCTATTTTTATCAATATTTGCATAAAGACATAATAGACTTAACTTTTGAGCATTTATGAGATACTAGCACAGTTCACGAACGTAAAGGCATACATCTCATAAGCAATTGCAATATATGAAATCAAAAATATTAAATACTGCAAAAATCATCTTCCAAATAACTTAGATTTAAATAAATAAATCTAAAAACATTTCAAGATGAATATCGTTGGAAATCTCAATGTATAATCACAATAATTGCTATACCAAACCCTAGTTATCCTTCTCGAACACAAGAATAAATTCCCACGAGAAGTTTCCTAGATCACAAAATGAAGAGACAAACTTGTAAGAAACAAACGTAAAGAACATACAAGATGATTTGCCCTTAGAAGGTAGAATAATCAATCTTTTTCGCACGGATTTACACCATTAATGGATACCAAAGGCGTATAAAAACATTTTCTTAAAGAATAAAATACAAAGTCATTAATGACCATGCACCGTAGTTCACATAAGAAGATTGTGAACATTCAAGAATCCCAGAGTAAAGCGTACTACTGCCCATTCTTGAACTTTCTTCTTTGTGATTCACCAACAACATTATTAAAAAGCTACAAATGAGCTTAAAAGAGAATTACTCTAAGAATCTAAGTGCCCAAGTCCAAGAGAAGTGGAACAAGTGCGACGAAACGGAGCAAAACACTCAAAAACAAGAGACGGGATAAAGATAAATCTTAACTCATCCAAATTCAGGATATCTCATCACCATTTTGAAGATAATTCAAAGAGGAAGAGAATTCAAAAAGAATGAGGTCATTCCGAGTTCGAACGAATAATTTACGGCCAAAACAAGTTGTCAAATATTGACGTGTACAGGCCAGTTTGCAAATGGTGTTCGCAAACGGATGTAAATCTGTTTGAAAACGGTGTTCGCGAACTGAAATCCTTGGATTTTAATTTTAAATGATGGTATGCATACCTGGTATGTGTACCATGAAGGCCAACTATCTCGAACTACTATTTTCAAACCTAAACATTTAAGAACCTTAAACACAAATCAAGTTAGGTAGACATGAACGATACACAAGGTACATGGACCATTATAAATACTTTAAGAAAATAAAAGCATAAATCTTTCTCATGTTTATAGACATACCTTTTTAGAGAAATCCAATCGAATTCTACAGCCTTACCAAATATTCAAAATCTTACCCAACATAATATGTGCGCCCCAATTCTTGTGCTTCCCTCACCGTATACATAGCAGGGAATTTCTTGGCGATGATGCACTTCCAACACAACTTGTGTTGAGGTGAACAATATCTTGCTCACCACATGTGACAAAAACTGACTTTTCCGCAACTATGGATTTTTCACAATCTATAGTCTTTGGCTTACTTCGTTTGTTCTTCCACCAATTATTGTGTTTCACATTTGAATTACCATCAAAGAACTTTTTAACTTCCAACATCATGGATACTGCCTTCTACATAGTCATGGATTTTTTTGGGAGATCATTCTTTTTCACAGTCAAAGTGTCATTGAGTTTCATTTGTACCCACTTCTTAGTGCGTTTTGGAACAACCAGAACTTTCTTCCCATTACTCTCTTCTAGATTTCTCGGAAGAGAACTGGATTGACTATTCTTTTGCAAGTTAGTCTTTCTCCAATTGGGAGCATCGGATCTTGTCTTCGTCTTTACAAAGTTATCCTTTTGATAATCATTACGATTGTGAAAAGATTTCGTATGCCGTTTATAGGCAAAACTAGGTTTATCACAGCACTGATTCCTTTGCCTAAAGTTTGGACGTTCACAACCTGTAATGTCAAGGGTATTAGCCTTAACATATGATCTAGGTTTAATCACTTCTTTTGACACCCAAACAAAAAATATCATGAAGTTTTTCATTCCTTATACGAAAACGACATCTCATTTCCAGGCGACCTTTGTTTCCGCAATAATGACAAATATAAGGAACGTTCTTACCCGGATTCATGTGTGCTATTTTTGGAGGTTGATATACTTTGCTCTTTCAAACCTTAACCGCGGGTGAAGTTATTTCACTTTTGCCATCAGTGGAAACCTTTTGTTGAGAAGAATCACTAGCCTTGACAAATTTTACCTCTTTGCTAGAACTTGGAGCATCCATTCCCTTATAGCCTAACCCTCGTGTATCACGATGATGTTTACTTGCTCCTAGCACATTGGTTAATTTGTTTGAGCTAGTATTGAATTTTTTCTAGTCCTATTCCAATATCTTGATTTTATTAAGAGCAACAACTAAATCAGCCTCAAGGCGTTTTTCTCGAGCGAGACAAGCGCTTTCCCTATCATCATTTGAGTACAATTATTTATTAAAACAAAGAAACACGATTCCCCACTTTGAGAACTTTTGTGCAGACTGACATCTTTTTCGTTTTCCGCTTTATCCCACTTGCAATGAACAGATTTTGTCCCCTCCATTATTAAACCATATGTTATTACCTTTGTACCCTTGGGTTTTTGTGAACTAATTTCCGTTATGCCCCTGCTTTCCATCCACCAGACATCGTGACTAGAATTCGTCCGGAATCGGGTTGATGTAACATACCTTATGCAGCGATTTACGAGGTGATTTTTTCGTTAAAAGCCGCTTTGCAGATGTCGAAGAGTTCAAGGCAAAAATTATGCATTGATAAGGATTTCTTCCATTCATTAAGGATCATAGTCGTAGAACAATAGCTAACCCGATTTAACCAGCCCACTGGGTCACCGGTTGTAGTTTCCCCCATATCTTCCGTTACGCAGCTTTCTACAGGTAATCTATTGTTGTTAGGATCGATGAATTTAGTATTTGATTGGGGTTCTGGTTTTTGAGTTGTAATTGAGGCTATCCCCACTTGAAACATTATATATATATATATATTGTTTTGTTTTGTTCTTTCTGGTTATTTCTTTGTTTGATTTTTGCAACTCATGGTTCAGGTTTCCGATGGGTTTGATTGGCTTGAATGAATTGAATGACAGAAACATTGGTGGAGGTTTATCAGATGGTGAAGGAGGACATACGAGAGGTTGATTTCCCATGAGAAAAAAAAAATGCTGATTGAACCCTGAGTTAAGACTTGTTCCAAAGTTTTCACCTGTAATTCTTCTTGCCGGGAGTAGAGAAGCTTTACCAAATGTTGTTGCTGACGCTGAAACTAAATCATGTTAGCACAACTCTGCAACAAAGCATCAATTGGAGATGCAAATTCCATGGTGATTCTGAAACCGAAGATCTTTCTCACTCAGTACTTCCAAATCAAGCAAACAATTCCTAATCAAACTTTAATAAACAAATCTCAGATTGCAACTAATTTTTATATGTTTTAACTCAAATTTCAGATCAAGTATGATAATATAATAAATAGATGATTAAGAGTAGACAAAAAACCATTGGTGATAAAGATGGAGGTTTGTTAAGGTGGATCAATTGAAACTCTAACACTCTAACACCCTCACATAACCCGAGTTGCAGAGCAAAACTTGAAGTCAGCAATTATTTTGTGATCGTAGAGTCAATTGTTGACCTTGTTGATTTCTTACATACAACATGATTATTTTTTCTCAGTAATATTTGGTTCTTTTGTTTTTCAATCCGGTACCTATCCCAATATTAGAACCGAGACCCTCTCCTTCGCGATAATTCTACATCTACCGTCGCCTAAATCCCGTGAAACCAACCGCACCTCACAAAAAAATGTGGGACCCACAGTGGGACCCATAGCCCACCCCCTGCAAGCTCCAGCGGGTCCTAGGGACTGTGAGACGCTGTGCTTTTCACGGTGAGGTGAGGTGCGGCGGTAGCCGTAGCATCACTCTCTCCTTCGTTTAGTTGTGCGGTTGTGCCACAGCTTTATCACGTCCTACAATTATCCCGTCTCCCAGTGAATGAGCTCCAAAAGTCAGAATTCCACCGAGACATCAAATTAAATTATGGATAAGATCACTAATTACTAATCATATTCTATTTGCTTAGGACTGACACTTCCCTACACCACAGTGGAGCTGACACTTCAACTAACTTCAAAAACTTTGTTTCCTCTGGAAAAGCAGCCAAACTCAATTAACTGGACCACTTTGTAAACCCTAGTTCACAAATAAAACCCCTTCCCATTTAAGCCAAACTCTGTGACTTCAATTTCTTCCTGAGCTCATTCATCCATGGACATCAGAGTGTTTTTCATTCTTCTTGTTTTATCAACTACAACACTTGATCCATATGTAGAATCAAAATATATAGTTTATAATACTAGTCAAGGTATTGTTCCTGGGAAAATCAATGTTCATATGGTTCCTCATACTCACGATGATGTTGGTTGGTTGAAAACTGTTGATCAATACTATGTTGGTTCCAACAATTCTATTCAGGTTTAATCTTTTCCCCCAACATTTCAATTTATTATTGGATTTTTGCTTGTTGGATGAAATGTTGACTTTTATTGTTCTTGTCAAACTTTGGTATAGGGAGCTTGTGTTCAAAATGTGTTGGACTCGTTGATTCCGGCTTTGTTAGCCGATAAAAATCGGAAGTTTATTTATGTAGAAATGGTAAGATCAATAGTCTTTGTTTTTGTTTTGTTAATGGAACCGATTTGGGTGTTCAAAGGGCCTGCTTATTATGACACTATAATTATCTCTTGTACAAACTTGATATTAGTGTGATTTTGTTTGATGAATCATGCATAGGCATTTTTGGAGCGTTGGTGGGATGATCAGAGTGAGGAAGTCAGAAGTACGGTGAAAAAGCTTGTTAGTTCGGGTCAATTAGAGCTCATGTATGATTTCGTTTCGTTTTGTTGAAGTATTTTGATAAGATACAGCAAATATGTGTTAGGGAAGCTGAATATATCTGTTGGCTATAATCCAGAAAAATAATATTGGTGGCTCATGTATGATTTTGGTTGTACAGAAATGGGGGAATGTGTATGCATGACGAGGCGTCGCCACATTACATTGATATGATTGACCAGACGACTCTTGGACATCGGTTTATTAAGAAGGAATTTGGTGTGACTCCAAGGATTGGTTGGCAAATTGATCCATTTGGACATTCTGCTGTGCAAGCTTACATGTTGGGAGCACAGGTTCTTTTGCACTTTCTTATGTCTAAGACCAGATAAGGTCTTTTAGATTCACCACTTTTATTGTTTCTGTATAAAGCACACACACTGCTTTTTTATTTGAAGAAGTGAATATTGTGTCTATGCTGATGTGGATTGCCAAAATATTTCTGCTGTAGGTGGGATTTGATTCTCTTTTCTTTGGTCGGATCGATTACCAAGACAGAGAAAAACGGAAAAAGGAGAAGACCCTTGAGGTTGTATGGCGGGGTTCGAAGTCCTTTGGTTCATCTGCACAGGTGACATGACCTAAATGCATTAAAAAAATGATATGAACAATACATTTGATTACTTGTAGTTACTATTACAGCTAGTTGTTAAGGCTTTGTTCTCCATTCTCTCATGCTAGTTAGTTTTGTGTCACATATTATAGCAGATACTTTTTGTTTTCAATGTTTCAGATCTTTGCTGGTGCATTCCCCGAAAATTATGAACCTCCCAGTGGTTTTTATTTTGAAGTTAATGCCGAGTCACCTGTTGTTCAGGTAATTAAGGCATGAGAAAGGACTTTTAAAAGGCTCTTGTATTTTATGTTAAGAAGTTACTACCATCCTGTCTGTATTGCAGGATAATATGAAATTGTTCGATTACAATGTTCAAGAGCGAGTTAATGACTTTGTAGCTGCTGCAGTAGCACAGGTAAGTAGGGACCTATTATTTATCGCTCTCTTTCAGTAAGGCCGTGTTCTTGAGTTCCATATAATCTTCAGAATGCTATTATTGGTATTTTTGATGTCGCATAAGTTTTAGTCTTCACATCATATGAGAAGTAGCGGAAGTTCAGTCTAACTGAACCTCTAATCTTTCTCAGGCTAACATAACTCGAACAAATCATATTATGTGGACCATGGGGACAGATTTTAAATACCAATATGCACACTCATGGTACAGGAATATGGACAAGCTCATCCACTATGTCAATTTGGTAAGTGGTCACCCATATCCATTTAGAAAGTGCTGATTGCTACTCTTGGTAATAGCTTTATCCTGATGCTTATAGGATGGGCGCGTCAATGCCTTCTATTCAACGCCATCTATTTACACTGATGCTAAATTCGCAACAAATGAATCGTGGCCACTCAAGACTGATGACTACTTTCCGTGAGTCTTCACACTTAAATTAACCTTTCCTTCGTTATTCATCGTAATCTTGTAAAAATAGAAGCTTGCTGTTTTCAGATATGCGGACCGTGCAAATGGATATTGGACAGGATACTTTACGAGTAGGCCAGCTTTGAAACGCTATGTCCGCGTAATGAGCGGTTACTACCTAGTAAGTTATTTGTTCCCTGATTCATTTTTTGAGTAAGAATTGCGTCTTCTGTAGTTAGGATTTTTTTTTTTTTTTTTTGCTTATGAGCCTATGTGCAACCAGGCAGCAAGGCAATTGGAAGTTTTCAAAGGACGGAGTGAATCTGGCCCCACGACAGACAGTTTGGCTGATGCTTTGGCGATTGCTCAACATCATGATGCAGTTACTGGAACAGAACAGCAACATGTGGCTAATGATTACGCTAAACGATTGTCATTGGGTTATGTTGAGGTGCATCATTTAGGTGTACTAGCAAAACATCGTTCTAGTTTGTTCCATGCGATACTTGAACTTGAAATTCTTATTCCTGAGTATTTTATTATCAGGCCGAGGAGTTGGTTGCATCTTCACTTTCCTGCTTTGCAGAATCGAAATCAGAAACTAGATGTGGGAAAACATTGACTAAATTTGACCAGGTAACATGTTCTTGTGTGATGTTTATTGATCGGTCCATAGAATATCTAGCTGTGTCCTCCAGTCTAATTTCATTCTCACATATAAGAGAAATAGAAAAACTTCTGATGCATGCAGAATATTGAAACTTAGCATCCCCAGCGTTTTATTTTCTTGAAATGTTTTCTTGTTTTCCTCCTGTTTAGTGTCGGTTCCCCGTTCCCGAATTGCAAATGAAGAGAAATCACAATTGGCTTTTCCCCCCTTAAATGAGGCATAACAAAGTCACTGGAATTCAGTTTTTTGAATACTATATTGTTTATGTTTATGCAAGAAGTCGGGCCAAGGCCAAACAAATGTTTTCTAGTTCACGTGAAGTGGAATCACTATTGCTGAATAACTATTAGAAACCTCTCTTCTGCAGTGTCCTCTTTTGAACATAAGCTATTGTCCTGCATCAGAAGTCGATTTCACAAAAGAGAAAAGCTTGGTAGGGTCTCCTCCTTTTTGTCTTTCCTTTCTTTCTTGATATATTAATGATTACTAAGTTCTCTCATTCCTATTTCTTGGGTTTCTTTTCCAGGTTATCGTTGTTTACAACCCACTTGGGTGGAAACGCAAGGACGTAGTTCGGATTCCAGTAAGCTTTTTTTTATCTGATTCATTTTCATGGCAGTGTGCAAAGTTTTGTAACCTGTTTCCCCTTCGCTTGTCATTCTTGTTAGATATTAGAAAATCCAAAGCTTTTCCAGCTGTGTCTCTTCTAGAGAATATAACAATGGACTCAGTTTTCTTTGCTAATGGGTTTAACAACATTTCTTAATGGCATTATAGTTTGCTGTTATTTAAAAGCACAGCTAGATTGTGATGTAGATGTGTTTGAAGTGCCATTGTCTCATTTCTTCTTAAATTTACATCTTTGCCTCAGATCATCAGCGAATCAGTTACTGTACGAGATTCAAATGGAATAGAAGTTGAGTCGCAGCTCATACCTCTAGTTAATGCTTCTGCAGCCATTAGAAATTACTATGTTAAAGCATACTTGGGTATAACTCCAAGTGAGGCACCTAAGTATTGGCTAGTATTCTCAGCATCGGTACCTCCTCTCGGTTTCAGCACTTACATTGTCTCAGGTGCAAAAGGGGCAGGTTAGTCCTTTTATCTTCATTTTTAATCTTAGATTTTCCTGGATATTGACACTGATGGCTGCATTATTATTTTTGTTTGTTACAACTGCAGGCATTAGTTCTGCAATGTCAACAACACTCACATCAAAAGGAGGTGATATGAAAGTTGGGCAAGGGAATCTGAAACTCATTTATGATGAAAATGAAGGCAAACTTACTCATTATATTAATAGCAGAACCTTGGTAAGATATGTGGTTAATGCGTTGTTGCCTGCAAAATAGACTCCTGTGATTATCATCTCTGTAACTCTTTATCTGCATAATATCGTGATTTTATTTCTTGTGATATACTGTTAGCAAAGTAACTCTTTATCTGCATAATATCATGATTTTATTTCTTGTGCTATATTGTTAGCAAATTCTGCAAAAACTGAAGTCTTTTGTTTACTTTCAAAGGTTAAATCACCCTTAGGAAACTCATACAGTTTTTATGCTGGACATCTTGGAACCAAAGAGGATCCTCAGGTAGTCGGTTATTTTCAAGAAAACTTTTTTTTTTTGTAAACCGTCTCAGTCTATTATGTTTTTTTTTTCCTTCTTGGAACACTTATGTTTTTTAATTTATTTGTAATGATACAAAATTTACCATTTGTGACTTTTTTCTTCTTCTTTCGGCTAACTAAGGCCTCGGGAGCATATGTCTTCCGGCCAAATGGCACTTTTCCCATCAAAACTGAAGCGAAGGTACATTATGCCCTCTAAAGTAATTGTTCGTATAAGATATAGATTGTGTAAGTCATTTTTAAATGTTCTGTTGGTGCAGGCTCTGTTGACTGTTTTCCAAGGACCAGTTGTGGATGAAGTACATCAAAGGATCAACCCATGGATCTATCAGGTTCTCTACCTGTCAAAGTTTTACTATTCATGTGTCGTCTTCACACCCTCTCCGTTCTGTTTCATTAATACTAAAGCCTTTGCAGATCACTAGGGTCTATAAAGGAAAGGAGCATGCTGAAGTTGAGTTCATCGTAAGTGTGTCATCTACTTCTGTTTGCTACTCGCTATGGTTATGTGTAACCATAGTACAAAGTTGACGTTAACATTTCTCTCTCTCTCTCTCTCTCTCTCTCTCTCTCAATGATGGTCTCAAACTTCAGGTTGGACCTATCCCTGTTGATGATGGAACTGGTAAAGAAATTGCAACACAAATTACAACTAACATGGAGACAAATAAGACATTCTACACAGATTCCAGTGGACGGGATTTCATAAAAAGGGTATGTCACATATATTGCATACATCTGCAGTTATTCTCAGAGTTTTCATGTTGCTAGTCAGTTCACGTCTTTGACTAACATATTAAGTACATGGGAAGGTTTTGGTACCAAGTGTTACTGCCTTTTTTCCCCGTAAATTTGGAGTAAATGCTTATAGTTGGACTTCATGTTTGATTTCCAGATTCGAGATTATAGAACAGATTGGGACCTGGAAGTGCATCAGCCTGCTGCCGGAAATTATTATCCTGTATGTTTCTTGTAAAACGAATAAGTGAAGCATTTGTCTTTAGAAAGATTATGGACTTTATGTACCAAGGTTTTTTTTCCCTTTCAGATTAACCTCGGGTTATACATTGAAGATAAAAGCACAGAGCTCTCAGTTTTAGTGGACCGAGCTGTAGGTGGATCCAGCTTAGTGGATGGACAGATAGAGCTCATGCTCCACAGGTTTTCATCTTCTCTTTCTTATGTGTCAGTGCAGAAATAGGTGTCTCATTTCCGTGGTTACGTTTGGTTCCACTAGTTATTAACTTTAAGTGTTAGTCTCAGACCTTCTTTTCCTTTTCTTTCGCTCCTTTTTCTAATACAGGAGGCTGCTCCACGATGATGGTAAAGGAGTTGGAGAGTCGCTAAATGAAACAGTATGCGTCCTTAGTGAGTGCAAAGGACTAACAGTAAGTGCATCCTCCCACCTTTTTAGTCACATGATTATGTGGTTTATTGAACGTAACCAAACTCTTACTGGATTGTCCCCATTACTGCAGATCCAAGGAACCTTCTATCTCCGAATTGATCCTTTAGGAGAGGGTGCCAGGTGGCGCCGATCATTTGGACAAGAGTTATATTCTCCGTTTCTTTTAGCCTTCACTGAACAGGTGACTGGAAATATATCTGACAGTACTCGTTTTACTGGTGTTGCCCGTTGATCCTCATATGCTTGCTTCTTAACTTCTGATTTGGCAGGAAGGAGATAACTGGACTAGCTCCCATGTTCCTACGTTTTCCGGGATTGATCCTTCCTACAGTTTACCTGATAACGTGGCATTAATAACTCTACAGGTATGAGTATTGCCCTTGTGATAGGATTCATGGGTAAGTATTGTCTGTTCCTTTGCTCAGTTCGAAATGATGAAAGAGAGTAGAGTACCTACTCCATAGGAACTCAACCTTGGAATAAACAAAATTTAGACAATCGAACTCTAAACACTAACTGCGCCACGGTGGAACTCTAGACAGTTCAGCATTGACTAGAAAATCTGGTTTCTGATGTTTCTCAACCTTTGCTCCCCAAGCCATCTCACTAATAAAGTTCGAACTTCACAAAATAAGTTGATGATCTTTTTCTGAATCTGCAGGAGCTTGATGATGGAAAAGTTCTACTTCGGTTGGCACACCTATATGAGGTAATTATTTATCTCTACCTAGTAGTTTACCCCTAAACAGTTTTGGCAAACTGCAAATTCATTTTTTATACTAAATTTGTCTTAATAATAACTGAAATATGCAAGGTGGGAGAGGACGCTGATCTTTCTGTAATGGCTCATGTCAAACTGAAAAGATTGTTCCCTACCAAGAAGGTAAGTTCTCTGCATGAGACTGAGACTCTTTATTGGGGTAGGGATCCTAGGGGGCAGAATAGGCTAGCGGGCCATCTGACATTGGGGGCAATGGCTCCATAAACTATACTGATCTGAGCAGGCACGCCTGTATAATCGTATACTTTGTAAATTATTGGTTATACTTCACAGATAAAGAAGGTAACAGAGCTGAGCTTATCTGCAAACCAACAAAGAGAAGAAATGGAGAGAAAGAGATTGGTTTGGAAAGTAGAAGGCGCTTCAGGAAAAGAACCTGAAGTTGTGATAAAGGGAGAACCTGTCGATCCTACGAAACTAGTGGTGGAGTTGGGACCAATGGAAATACGAACCTTCACAGTTGATTTGGATTACATATACCTGAAAGATCAAAATGTTTCTGAAGGTTCCTCTCACATTTAGAATGACCGTCCTCTTCTTGTTGATTTGCAAGTTTAAATGTTGCAGAGAGAGCTACTCTTTAAATAGTAGAGGTTGTAAATAATGTCCAGCTAAAATAATGACAAACTGAATTTTTCCATCACATCCTTGGGTAGTGATTTTTTCTTTTTTCTTAATTTTTTTTTAACAATTCCATATAATCTTGGGAATATTCTTCTTGTACTAAACTCCTCCGAGCAAGAGGTTGAATGGGGCGAGTGTTTGCGCCTTGAGGAGTGATCGCCACCAAGGTTGCATGGCGACGGACAGGGGACACGGGTACAGCACGACGTGTTGCGGGGAACATTGTATCAACCGGTTCCCAGGATTTTCTTAGGCGTAGAAAAAGAGTTTACTCGAGCCACGTTTCATTGCCGTCACGTGTTTCTTTCCCCACTCCTCTTCTTTCTTCTTAATGTCGTTGCCAAAAACTCACTCATTTTTTCATAGGAATGAGACGAATTAGGGTTTCTTCCTCGTCGTCCTCATCACCATCAACAAATTCACGACCTATAACACCTTCCTGATTTGTGTTGTAGTGATCTTTACACTCGTCGTTCTCGTATTCAAACTTCAAATTTCTCAGATTACAAGAAATATTGTATTAACGGCGCTGAAATCAAAATTCTCTCCGACTATCAAACTAATGTGCGGCAATGTATTGTAAGTAGCAACTATTATTTTCTTCTTCTTTTCTTAAACACTATAATGTCTTTCCTAGTGCCTATACTTGAGTCAAGTTCACTGATGATCCCATTTAACTGAATATTTGGCTTAGTAGTAGATGTATTATGAATGTGTTGATTTAAGTAGCTTGTAAGTGTTTGATAAGTTTCCGTTGATTTGATTAGGCACTTAGTGTTTACACATGTATATTCGATTTAGTATGTGCCGCAAGAGTGTTGATTTAAGTAGCTTTTAAGGTTTTCGAATGGCTTTTCTGTTGATGTTGGATTAGGATGAGTCTTTGTTTGGTTGTTTCTTTTCGATAGGTGGATAGCAATTAGGCGGGCATGCATCTGACTTTGATTCTGATAGATCTTGAAACTATAATTCAAGAGTGATGATTTAAGTAGCTTAAAGTTTTAATAGTTTTGCTGTTGCTTTTGGATTAGTTTTTCTGTTGCTGTTGGATTAGTTTTTTTTTCTTACTTTTTTGTGGGTTGGTCGTAGGAATTATGATGTTTATGAGTTTTGAATTTTCAGGTTATCGGTGTTCATATCCAACGATTTTACTATTCTACCAAATAGACGTCTGCATTGGATTGCGAAGTCTAAGTTTGCATTTAGTGGTTTATCAATTGTTGATGGTTTTTCTTGTAGAGTAATAAAATTGTTGGGTGTTGATACTTATGACTTGGGGGTTTAGATTCAGAACTTATTAACACTTTAAATATGCATGGGTGTTTGGAACATTGATAAGAGCTGGTTGATAAGTTAGGACGCATAACATCTGGCATATGGCATATTAACAAACGAGCTAAATTATATCTTTTCTTTTTTCTGGTTTGTCTCCCTATTCACTTGTAAGAAAGGCACAGACAGAAAGAAGTTCTGTATGTTTTTGTTCCAGTGATCTTTGCTGAACTGTTTTTGGGTACAATATTTTGTTGAATATGGTGAAATAAGGATGCCTACGTATCTCATTAGCTGATAAAGCTTGTTGATGAGTTTGCAGCATTCCCTTTCAACTGTGATAGAATATCTGTATCTTTCGAGCATAGTGTGAGGTAGGCCTGATTATACTAGTATACACATTTGACTACGAATTCAGATAGCTCTTGAAACTGTATACCAAGAATGTTGGAATAAGTAGCTCGAGCTTCTGATTCCTTTTTTTTTTTTAATTAGATTTTCAAATTTAATTTTTTTGATCATACTTGTAGCAGTTATGATTTTAAAAAGGTTTCAAATTCTAAGTTGCAGGTATTAATATCCAGCGATTTTACTATTCTATTAGAGATGCATCTAAATCAATTTTTAGATTTGAGCTGCCAGTTAAATAAACTTATTTGATTTTATTGATGATAAGATAAACACCGATGTAGATATCTCTCTAATAGAATGGTAAAATTGTTGGATGTTGATATCCACAATATAAGTTTGGAGTCAATGAACACGTAATTTCTTAAACACTATAATGTGTAGTATTTTTTAAATCTCTATCTTTCCGGGTGCCTATACTCGAGTCAAGTTCACTGATGATCTCGCACAGTGAACCACCATACCAAGCTTCTGATTTGAAAACATTTGGACATATATTTAATTTATATAGATTTTATCTTCCTAAATTTTATAATTATCATTAATATTCAATGTTATCTATAATAAAGCATCCGCTTCAAACACTAACCATGAAGCGCCGTTTCACGCTTCAACGTGCGCATCGCTTCTTAAAAATGAAAAACGCTTCACGCTTCGCTTCACGCTTTAAAAACCTTGCTTTTAAGGTTTTCGAATGGCTTTTCTGTTGATGTTGGACTAGGATGAGTCTTTGTTTGTTTAGGTGGGCATGCATCTGACTTTGATTCTGATGGATCTTGAAACTATAATTCAAGAGTGATGATTTAAGTAGCCTAAGGTTTTAATAGTTTTTCTGCTGCTTTTGGATTAGTTTTTCTGTTGCTGTTGGATTAGTTTTTTTTCTTTCTTTTTTTGGGTTGGTCGTAGGAATTATGATGTTACGAGTTTTGAATTTTCAGTTTATAGGTGTTAATATCCCACGATTTTACCATTCTACCAAAGAGACTTGAATTTTTAGGTTATAGGTATTAATATCTAACGATTTTACCATTCTACCAAATAGACGCCTGCATTGGATTGCAAAGTCTAAGTTTGTATTTACTGGTTTATCAATTGTTGATGGTTTTTTTTTGTAGAGTAATAAAATTGTTGGGTGTTGATACTTATGACTTGCGGTTTAGATTTAGAACTTACGAACACTCTAAATATGCATTGGTGTTTGGAACATTAATAAGAGCTGGTTGATAAGTTAGGACGCATGGCATCTGGCATATTAATGAACGAGCTAAGTTATATCTTTTCTTTTTTCTGGTTTGTCTCCCTATTCACTTGTTAAGGCACAGACATAAAGAAGTTCTATATGTTTTTGTTCCAGTGATCTTTGCTGAACTGTTTTTGGGTACAATATTTTGTTGAATATGGTGAAATAAGGATGCGTGCGTGTCTCATTAGCTGATAAAGCTTCTAGATGAGTTTGCAGCATTCCCTTTCAACTGTAATAGGTTATCTGTATCTTTCGAGCATCGTGTGAGCTATAGGTTATATGCATTTGACTTCGAATTCAGATAGCTCTTGAAACTGTATACCAAAAATGTTGGAATAAGTAGTTGAGTATCTGATTGCCTTTTTTTTTTTTTTAAATTAGATTTTCAAATTTAATTTTCTTGATCCGACTGGTAGGAGGTATGATGTTAAAAAAGTTTCGAATTCTAAGTTGCAGGTATCAATATCCGGCGATTTTACCATTCTATTAGAGAGACATCTAAATCAATTTTTAGATTTTGAGCTGCCAGTTAAATATACTTATTTTATTTTTATTGATGATAAGGTAAACACGATGTAGATATCTCTCTAATAGAATGGTAAAATTGTTGGATGTTGATATCCATGATATGAGTTTGGAGTCTATGAACACGTAAATTACTCAATCAGTTCCCGCAATACTGGTAAAAAATTAGAATAAAAATTGGTTTGTCAAATTTAGGATGGTAATGCTTGTAAACAAGTTCGCAGACTCCCTTTCAACAGTAATGCTTCACCTACAGCGATTGTTGATTTAAGGAGCTTCGTCGTTGCAAGGGTTTTTGTTGAATTTGGACTAGGTTAGGATTTTTGTTTTTGTTGAACTTGTACCAGGTTAAGATTCTTTTTAATTGGTTGGTGTCAGTTGAGATGCTAGATGCGTTTTAAATTCAAGTCATAGGTACTACCATGTAGCGGTTTTACTACTTAGAGATGTGTCCCCCGTTACCGTGCGATTCTTAGTCGCCTTCGTTAAAACTTGGTGTGTTACTTGAATGTAGATGCCTCTTAATACAGTAGGAAAATTGTCTAGCAATGATATTACTTGAGTTTAAAACTCATTGGTACTTCAGTGAATATTGACTCGTCAGAAATCAAATGAAATAAAAACTGGTCTTGTAAAATTTAGGTTGCATGAGTATCTTATGCACTGATAAAGCTTGTAGATGAGTTTGCAGCATCCCTTTGAGCACTTTTCTTTCAGCAATGCTGGTTGTCTTGCCTTAAGCTTGCTGTCTAGGCTTATTTGTCTGTATACAAAGAATCAACTAGCTTTTCAAGTTAGAACTTGCTTTTCTATGATCGGCCTGTAAAAATTAGCCTGCTGACAAATTTTTAATTCAAGTTATAATCAATATTCAGCGATTATATTACTCTGTTGGAGAGGCATCTGTAATGGTTCATCAATCAGAAGTTACGAATTAACTATACTAGTTAATTATGAGTTGGCAAACTAATGTAGATGTCTCTCTAGTAGAGTGGTAAAGTTGTTGAATTTTGATGTCCACAATTTGAGTCATTATTTAATAACATCCTAATTTGTACTGACTGATTAATACTAAACCAAAATAAAATAAATCAAATGAAGCTCGTAGATGAGTTTGGAGTATTTCCTTCTAGACATGATGTGTCACTTGGATCTCTTTCTTTTAGAGAGAACTAGAGTATTGATAGACTCTGGAACTGTATTTTTGGAGTATTGGGTGGCTTAAACTTTTAATTTTATTGGTTGGTTTTTTGTTGATTTTTTATTAGGCTAAGATCTGCTTTTTTATTTCTTTTTCTTTGTCTTTTTTCTAGGATGGTAGGAATTAAATGTTTGACGAATTTCAAATTTAGATTGTAGGTATTAATATTTGACGATTTTACTGTTCTATTTGGGAGACATCTGCTTCATTAATATCACTCTAAAATATTAATTAGCTAAACTTGTTAGTTGATGATTAGTGAAAACTTTTGTAGATGTCTCTTTAATAGAGTGGTAAAGTTGTTGGATATTGATGTCCAGGATTTGAGTTTGGAATTTGTCAGCACTTTATTTACTATGGAAGGCAATAAAATAAGATCAGTCAATCAAAATTAAGATGTTCAAGTGTAATTCAATTTCTCTAGATGATTTTGCGGCATTAGCGAGAATTTTTTTCCCTCTAACGTGGTAGGGAAGGTAGTATTGCTTTTACGAGCTTGCAGATTAGGCCATTTCAGCTGTGTACTCCAATCTCAAAGTTCGCCTTAGAGTTGCAATTGGCACACAGTAATTGATTAGCTTCTTCATATTGCTGTACTTGCTGGGTTATGAACATGATGATAGAGCGTTCTCATTTGTTTCCCTAGTTCAATTTTAAGAATGGCATGAACAAACTGAGTTGGCCATGCTGTTGTTGTCATGTTAGTTGGTGAACTCTGTCTGGACACAATTTTTTGGCATTTTTTTTGGTGGAATATGGTATCATTTGTTTCCGTAGTTCACTTGTTAGAATGGCATGGACAAACCGAGTTGGTCATGCTATTGTTGTCATGTTAGTTGGTGAGCTCTGTCTGGACACTATTTTGGCATTTTTTTTTTTGTGGAATATGGTGCCGATGTAACTACAAACAAATTCCGGTCCATCAAGAATTCAATGTCAAAGCAATTATGATGCTTATGGCATGCTTTTGGGTTACCTCTCAACTCTTTATGGGGGACTTTCATCACTTGTGAAAAAAGTTGTCAGTGTCTTATTTCTGATAAGCTACATAGTCGGATAGTAGTTGTTGTAAAACATTCAGGTTGACTTCATTAATTGAACACACAAAAGAAGAAGATTACAGGACTTTTTTCTGATTATAGGCAGATGACGGTAAATTAAGAGACCGTTAACAGCTGTTAATGACTCCCCAGAAAAAGAAAAGAACCAATTAAAAGAGGACACTGGGACTCTATCAGTTACAGTGATTAGTAGAGAAGAAAGACTTTAACACTTCACAACTAGTAGTAAAACACCGAGGTGACCGAATTTGGAGTGCAAAAACTCAGTTCAAATGTTGGATCCATTGAAACTCCATATTAAACAAAATTGATACAAAAACCCTAAAATTACAAAAGACTTTAACACCTCACAACTAGTAGTAAAACACTAGGGTGACCGAATTTGGAGTGCAAAAACTCCGTTCAAATGTTGGGATCCATTGAAACTCCATATTAAACAAAATTGATACAAAAACCCCAAAATTTTAAAACTTGATACAAAATCCCCAAAACAAAATTGGTTTTATCAAATTCTATGATGAAACCAAACTTGGTTTTTACTTATTTTTGCTTATTTTTTATCATGAAACCAAAGATTTTAATGATGAAACAATAAGTTTACGATAAAACCAAGTTTTGGTGGTACTGTTTTTGGCTAGTGGTGGTGTTGGCTGGTGGTGGTGCTTTTTATGGTGATGGTAGTGCTAGTATTTGTTGGTGGATGTGGTGTTGGTTGCTAGTAGTGGTAGTTAGTAGTGGCAAAAACACCTTTGAGGTTTTTGTGTTACTTTTGTTTTGATGGGTTTTTTGTGGGTGGATAGTGACACCTTTGGGTTTATAACTCGCGGCACGTTAGCATCTTGAGTCTGCGCCTCAGAAAATCAAACCTTGGAGCAGCTAAGCCTTTGGTAAATACATGTGCAACTCGAGCATCAGTGGAAATGTATTGTACCTGCAAAGATTTGTTGTGAACAAGCTCTCTGACAAAATGAAAGTCAATAGCCAAGTGTTTCATCCTGCTATGAAACACATGATTGGAAGCTAAGGCTATTTTTTATTGTCACACAGAATAAGAGGAGGATCGGAAACAAAGATGTGTAAGTCCCTTAGTAATTGACATAGCCAAACAAGCTCAACTGCTGCAGAGGCCAGAGATCTATACTCAGCTTCTGTGCTTGATCTGGCAATTGTAGCTTGTTTCTTAGTTGACCAAGACACATGATTACCCTCAAAGAACACACAATAACCACCAGTAGATCTTCTAATAGAGGGATCACCAGCCCAATCTGCATCAATATAACCTCGAAGTGCTGTAAAACCTTTCTTCAAAGAATCTGTCTTAGCTCTTGAGGAAAATCACATGGTTTAATCTCACCAGTTCCCTCATCGCTAGAGGCAATCCTTTCTTCCTTGTTCTCAACTTTAGGTTTATTCTTTTTTCCCATTTTTGCTAGATAATATGCAGCTTCATTCAAAGACCTAAGATATCCTGTCAATTCTAGTAGCTCTGGGCCTTCGTGTATCAGAGCTTTAATTTTCCACGCATGAGGCACCAGATCCCTATCACAACCATCACGCAAAGTAAAATGCTTTCAACACCATTTGCACATATATGTATAATCTTCGGTTTCACGGCAAGCAAAATCATTGCAGTCCAAAAATTGATAAATGATACTTGGAATTTTAATTGAATTGCACACGACACGAAGTCTAGGAAGCCCGAGATTTTTAACAAGTGCGACACCAGCCTTTACACCCATCAGTATTGGAGTGTAAAATGATTTTCCAACCACTGAGAACTTGGCTGAAGCAGTGATTGGCTTTGCGTCCAAATCCCGTAAAATAACTCCATATCCTCCGTAGCCTTCACCCTTACAGCTCGTTCGGTTTAAGATTTTCGACGCCTAAGAATTGGATTATGGGGCAATTCAATTCTAGGAATTGAATTCCATGGAATTGATTCCTTAATCAAAAATATTGTGTTTGGTTGGGTTAACTGGATTCCATGGTAATCCAGATCTATAATGTTACTCTAATACCCTTGCCATTTGAAGATGAAATACACACAAAAGAGGCAATATTAAAACCCCAACTATCGTCGATTTCCATCTCCCATTCTCTCTATTTTTCTACCTTCTTTCCTCTCGATCTTACTGAATGATTAGAAGATGAAGTATAAATCGCTCTCGGTTCAGTTATTTTATTTTGAAAGGGGTGTTATAGTCATTTTAAGTCGTTTCCCTTGTTTTCTCGGCGGAATTGGATTACATTCCACTGATCGTGCGATGGAATGGAAAAGACCGGATCGGGGGAATCGGATTCCTCAGGAATCGAATTCTGATTTTTTGATGACTGTTCGGTTCACGGGAATTGATCTTATTCCCCCGGAATCCAATTCTTAAGCTCCCGATTACCCCAACCGAACACGATGTTATTGTAATAAGCATACACATGAACCCAAACAAAAGGGGTTTCAGCATTCCAGGAGCAAACCCATTGTTTGATTCTACTTTGCAATGTTTTATTGAATCTACGGGTATGAAAAACTTTCCACTCCTGCCTCTCCAGCAACAAACGTCTTGTTGATACGATTTCTTTGTTGTTTTTTGTTGCGGTTGAATCGGTCATACCTACTTCATCTTCAGCTTCATCTTCATCTTCATCAGATGTATAGGATTTGTCTCCTTCTTCTTCTGAGTAAGAATAGTCGACAGAACTGACAGAGGAGGAATCTTCGTGTTGTTCATGAGATCCTTCTTTAGGAACTGGTAAGCACTTGTTTTGCATCGTTACGTAAAATTTAGGAATTTGTCTAAAAGAAGCGGCAAGTATTTCGCCTCTACCGATCTCCAATACATGCAAATTAATTCTTTTAACATCCCCGAACCCTAACCACGAGTATTTGATAAATTTTGAGTCAAATTCAGACAAGTTAGGTGTGACAAGAAGATAGTAAACAACCTTTCTGCAAAAGTGTTTGCGCGAAGATATTTATAAGCCAGTGCAACTTATAATGTTGGGCTCTGACTATGTAATGGGCCTTTAAGACAACAAACAATAAACATTAATCACTTTATAAATCATGATTATGCTTTCAACCTTTGGAGACTTGCATTGATAATTGTGTTGTTAACTCTACACCTGATCTTAATAATGATCATTCACCTAAGTTTGAGACAACCAACATTATGTTAACTATGAAAGTGACAATGACTATGAAGATACAACGCTTGAGCCAACTTATGGTGACATTCCCCAAGGGTGTACAATGGAATATTTCTGGGATCAATATGAAGACGAAGAGGAACATGATGACACTAGTGTAGCTTTATTCAAGCCTTGATCTTTATAATGATCAATTACATATTAAAAAGGTAGAGCTTGAGGATGATGCAATGAGTGCTCTAAAAAAGTTCCTTATGGAAAGATTTGAATCCGCAAAAGAGTATGTGCCGAACAACAAAGAGGAGTGTATTGAGAATGTAACCGATTTGACTAATATTGTGTAAGATCCAATTGAGCTTGCAAAGGATTATAACGATAATGTTGATGTCGAGAATTTGGTTAAGGCAGAAACGGATGAAGAATGGTTGCAAGGTTTGATAGAGGACCACGATATACAAGAGGTAAATAGTTCGCTTGAATTTTTCAAGGATGAAGAGGATTCGGTGTTACAAGAGAATGTGCAAGGTTTGTCTAACCCTTTTCATATTGATTCGTCTCATTTACATCTTACTAGTTTGAATGTATGTGCTTCGAGAACATTGTTAAATGACTTTGTTTCTCGATATATCCTACATTAGAGATGCTTGGTTCTCATACTATGCAGGTTTTGGAACAAGAAACCGTAGAAGTTCTTAAATTCTATATTCTTTATATACTTCCAAGTGTGGACAAGAATAAGTGTGGGAGAAACTTCTATCGGGAAATAGATTCAATTCTGTTTTATTGTGCTAATGTTTGTGTGGAGTGTTTGGAAAACAGGTTCTATGGGTGGATCCCCAAGTTTTCAGATTGTTGGTGTATGGGGAATTCGTCTTGCAAGTCGGTCTGACGACTTTAAACCAAGCGCTGCATGAGAGGCAACTCATTGGTTTTGTATCTCTTATTTTTTTATTATTATTTTTTGTTATTATCTTGTTTTAGTTTTTTCTGATTTTTGCATATCATTTTATGAATTTCCCACCTTGAATATTACTTTGAATGACTAAATTTACATCGAGGACAATGTAAAGTCTAAGTGTTGGGAATGTTTCTCATATAGAGTTCTTAGACTTGTTAATGTTCCCTTGTGTATATATGTATATTAAAAAAATATGATAAACTCTCAAGTCTAGAAACATGTGCCTTACACTAATGGAAACATTGTGGTTGTAGGAGTTGAGGGACCCATTAAAAGACTTATTCATAAAAGGACAAAGCTCGCGTGTTAGAAATAACATGATAGTTTTCACCATAAGTGATTTGGTGGTGCACCAACATCGAATTGTTATCACTGCTAGGATGAAGTAGAGTGATTGAGTTACTAAAAAAAAAGATCAGACCATTTTGACCAATCAGAGTATATATATAAAAAAAATTGAAAATTAAAAATAAAAATAAAAAATAGATTTGACACTTGGATAGCAATATATGTGTGTTCTCCCTGTCCCCGTCGCCTAAATAAGTGTGGAATGCAGGATCCATGAGAATTACCATTTCATATGTTGACAAAAAGCATGCGCTTGCATCCGAAAGATCTAATCATGTTATCAATTCAAAATAAAAAGTTGATTATTATTATTGCAGTGTGTTGAGTAAATCGATGGGTGAAACTACTCCTGCGAGAATTTGGTAATTTGGGGTGTGGATGAGAATGAATCTAAACCTTCAACAAATGCTTGCTGCGGTGAGTGCTTGTAGATTCGAGAGTTCCCTTGTATATTGTGAAGATGTTGGCTTGCCACTTGTGTTGTTGTGATATTTTATACAAGTCATTGTAGAGTTTAGTCATTATCTCAAACCGTCCATTAGGATTTATTGGATTTATCTTGGACATGATTGATGTGACCTTGTAATGCCGAGTTGGATAACTTTGTTATTCGAGGATACTTGTGAAGTCTGAGTGTGTATTTTATGATATGGGAAACACCAAATAACTCGACTCAGGTCACCTTAGTCATCACATCGCAATTATCTATCTCCATATCCATCTTCTTAATATGTTCATGTGATTGTGGTCAACTAGATTCCGAGTATTGTGGTTTTTTTTTGTAGCAACTTTTGGATTGGCCCTTGAGTAGAGATGGGCCCACTCCGGTCACTATATATGAACTTGTATTCGTATCATGGTACTTCCTCATGTAGTCATTGAGAGTATGTCAACTAAGGAGATGTTTAGTTTGATGGAATTGATCCGATCTTAAAATTTTCAATATTTGGTAGCTTTTCCAGCTTGAGTTTCATGGAAGTAAAGGTTTTGTGGATATATCTCTTGTAAACCCTCACGAGGATAATGGTTCAAAGGTATTCTTTGTTGCTACATGTTATACATGCTAAGTTTATCTTTTATAAGTAATCGTCCACCATCATCCTCATTATTATGTGTAGGCATGAAATGCATACGTGAGAAAATTGTGTTGGCTGACCTGCTAGTTTTCTATGAAATCCATGGTGGGGCCTTTCTTTGGGTATTTGAATCCCAAACAAAGAGGAATCCTTGTTCTATATTCTTCTAATTTTTGTGTATTGTTTTATTAGTAAATCGCTCTTCTCCCGTGGAGTTGCATTTGGTTCCCTTGTATATGCCAAAACCTTCAACAAATGCCTTTGACGGTGAGTGCTTGTAGATTCGAGAGATCTTGTGTTGATATTAGAGTTTAGATCATTATCTCAATCCATTAGGATTTATTGGATTTATCTTGGCAGTGACCTTCAGACAGATATGGGAAACACCGTTCACCTTAGTCAACATCGCAATTATCTATCTCCATATCCATCTTCTTAATATGTTCATGTGATTGTGGTCAACTAGATTCCGAGTATTGTGGTTTTTTTCAACTTTCTGAGTAGAGCTCCGTCACTTATATATGAACTTGTATTCGTATCATGGTACTTCCTCATGTAGTCATTGAGAGTATGTCAACTAAGGAGATGTTTAGTTTCGATCTTAAAATTTTCACAGGTAGCTTAGCTTGAGTTTGGAAGTAAAGGTTTTGTGGATATATCTCTTGTAAACCCTCACGAGGGGTTCAAAGGCTTGTTATACATGCTAAGTGTAATCGTATCCTCAACGAAACAGAATTGTATGTTTTAAAATTAGTTTTGTTTGATTTGTTCGAGAACTAGCAAATTTTGGGAATTCGATAGGTGTCTAAAACACCTTGATATTTATTTATTATTTATGCGTTCTTTGTTAATTTCTTGTAAATTATGTATCCCATATTTTGTTATGAGTTATTAGGTACTTTGGAGTCATTTGGATCAAAAGAAGGAGAAACCATCCATTTGGTTTATCTCATATTTATCGTTCATGATTCTCTAGAAATATAGTTGCATGATTGCGGTATTGCAACATGATTTGAGTATTTGTTTTGTCAAGTTGCAAATTCGTAGAACTCATATTCATATGTATAGCTATTTAGGATTTATCACCGAGCGATAATCCTTGAACATAAGTAGCATAAATATGATTATAGCTTATCCTTGAAATGATTTTTGACACGATGAGTTATCCAAATGTCTCTACAGATGTGCTTAGGTTGCGTTTGTTTCCTTTTTCCCTTCATTTCCATCTTAACTATGAAAGTGGTTAATTCAGCGACAACCAACATTATGTTAACTATGAAAGTGACAGTGATTCAGAAGATACATCGCTTGAGCCAACTTATGGTGACATTCCCCAAGGGTGTACAATGAAATATTTATGGGATCAAGATGAAGACGAAGAGGAACATGATGACACTAGAGTAGCTTACTCAAGCCTTGATCTTTATAATGAATAATTACCTATTCAAAAGGTATAACTTGAGGATGATGCAATGAGTTCTATAAAAAAGTTCCTTATGGAAAGATTTGAATCCGCAAAAGAGTATGTGCCAAACAACAAAGAGGAGTGAGTTGAGAATGTAACCGATTTGACTAATATTGTGGAAGATCCAATTGAGATTGCAAAGGATTATAACGATGATGTTGATGTCGAGACTTTGGTTAAGGCAGAAACGGATGAAGAATGGTTGCAAGGTTTGATAGAGGACCACGATATACAAGAGGTAAATAGTTCGCTTGAATTTTTCAAGGATGAAGAGGATTTGGTGTTACAAGAGAATGTGCAAGGTTTGTCTAACCCTTTTCATATTGATTCTTCTCATTTACCTCTTACTAGTTTGAATGTATGTGCTTCGAGAACATTGTTTAATGAATTTGTTTCTCGATATATCCTACATTAGAGATGCTTGGTTCTCATACTATGCAGGTTTTGGAACAAGAAACCGTAGAAGTTCCTAAATTCTTTATTCTTTATACACTTCCAAGTGTGGACAAGAATAAGTGTGGGAAAACTTCTATCGGGAAATAGCTTTAATACTGTTTTATTGTGCTAATGTTTGTGTGGAGCTAGTGTTTGGAAAACAGGTTATATGGGTGGATCCCCAAGTTTTCATATTGTTGGTGTATGGGGAATTCGTCTTGCAAGTCGGGCTGACGACTTCAAACCAAGCGCTGCATGGGAGGCAACTCATTGGTTTTGTATCTCTTATCTTCTTCTTTTTCTTATCTTGTTTTAGTTTTTTTTTTTTTTTTTTTTTTTTTTTTCTGATTTTTGATTTTTGCATATCATTTTATGAATTTCCCACCTTGAATATTACTTTGAATGACTAAATTTACATTGAGGACAATGTAAAGTCTAAGTGTGGGGAATGTTTCTCATATAGAGTTTTTAGACTTGTTAGTGTTCCCTTGTGTATATATGTATATTAATAAAAAAAAACATGATAAACTTCCAAGTCTAGAAACTTGTGCCTTACACTAACATAAACATTGTGGTTGTAGGAGTTGAGGGACCCATTAATAAAGTCAATTCATAAAAGGACAGAGCTCGCGGGTTAGATTTAACATGATAGTTGTCACCATAAGTGATTTGATGGGGCACCAACATCGAATTGTTATCACTGCTAGGATGAAGTAGAGTGATTGAGTTACTAAAAAAAAAGATCAGACCACTTAGACCAATCAGAGTATATATATATATATATAAAAAATTGAAAACATAAAATAAAAATAAAAATAGATTGACACTTGGATAGCAATATGTGTGTGTTCTCCCTGTCCCCGTCTTCTAAATAAGCGTGGAATGCAGGATCCATGAGAATTACCATTTAACCTGCTGGCAAATAACATCCTAAGCCCTGTTTGTGGGAATGATCCTTTTTTACGTAGTACTTCATTATATATTTTGTGAGTGAGAAAGTGTAACTATTTTTGACGTGCTACGATAGTGATCACGAAACATTGTGACAAATATTTAACAAGAAAATGTTTCCGGGAAAAAGAAGGAAAAAATAATTGAGAATGTACGGGATTAAAGAGGAGACCTATTGTTGCTATGGGTATATAAAGAATTTACTGGAGTAAGAGAAGGGAGACAGAGAGTTTGCGAGAGATTGGAGAGCTAGAAACGAGAGAGAAAAAAATTATAGAAATTCTTCTTGTTGCTACTGAACCAAGAACACGAAGAACATTAGGCCTCTAGAATAGTCACTGAAGTAGTTTTTTGTTTGACCACCGAAGTTCTTTATCGTTGTCTTTTCACTAGCGAAAGACCTTTAGTCCAAAACCCTAGACCTATCTCTCTTTTACCAACAACAATAGTATTTTTCGTTACTTTTCTTTTAATTAGTTTCATAAAAATCTTCTGAAATCAGTGCTTTAATATTTTAGCATATAATTTGTTAAATGATTAGGAATGATATTTTCAATTTTAATGGAGTGAACCGTACTCGCCTTATCTACTTCTAGAGTTCATGCGATTGCGAAAAATAATACATTAATTTTTGGCACCGCTGACGACGATTGAAAAATATTAATTTTGGTTCTTTACATTTTTTATGCAAATTAGGATTTTTTTTATATCCTAGATTTTACTTTGGGTATTTTTCTTGTATTTAGTGTGCATGTAATATTCTGCATTAATCGTGGAATTGCCTAAACAATTTGTATTTATTCCTTTTGATTTTATTTCCTTTTGTATATATTTTTCCCTTTATTTATTTATTATAAAAAAATATGTGCACACACCAATTGCATCGTCAGATTACCACATTTAGGAAAACTCGTGGAATAGTAAGTTGAACCCATTCCTTGGGCTTTATGGGAGTTACCAGCTGAAACTTCACAAACCTTAGCCTTGTACTGCCGACCAGTCTCTGACTGTAGGTATATCTCACCAAGGTAAACCAAGTGCACCTAAAATACTACAATTTCTTGCTAAATACTTGTATTCTTGCTCGTGTATGCGCCCTTGGATACATGTAGGAGATATTTTTGAAGAAAACGACATTTTTGATTTGAGTCCGACCCCTTACACGGATTTTGGTGGTATATCCGTTTTTGCTGAAATGGGTGGTAATAAGGAGAATGAGGTCCAGGTAAACAAAACCCTTAGAGATAGGATGAACCCTTCGAGAGTGGTATGTAACCAGGGGTAGTTTTACCATCCACTACTGTCAAATTAGACTTTAAACCAGGGAAAATTGGCATGCTTCGTAAATATAGGGGATAGAGAATGAGAACCCGTATACCCACGTAATAGACTTTGAAATTATTTTTGACACGATGAGTTATCCAAATGTCTCTACAGATGTGCTTAGGTTGCGTTTGTTTCCTTTTTCCCTTCATCTCCATCTTCATCTTTATTTTCATCAGATGTATAGGATTTGTCACCTTCTTCCTCTGAGTAAGAATAGTCGACAGAACTGATAGAGAAGGTATCTTCGTCTCTTGGTTGTTCATAAGATCCTTCATTAGGAACTGGTAAACACTTGTGTTGCATCGTTACGCAAAATTTAGGAATAAATCTAAAAGAAGCGGCAAGCCGATCTCCTTCACACACAAATTGATTCTTTTAACACCCACGAACCCTAACCACGAGTATTTAATAATTTTTTAGTCAGATTCAGACAAGTTATAGGTGTGACAAGAAGATAGTAGACAACCTGCATGCAAAAGTGTTTGCGCGAAGATATTTATAAGCCAGTGCAACTTATAATGTTGGGCTCTGACTACGTAATGGGCCTTTAAGACAGAAAACATGTCTTGGAAAATAATTCAAATCCTCCGAAATCAATAAACATTAATCACATTATAACTCATTATTATACTTTAAACTTGTGGGGATTTGGGTTAAAATTGTGTTGTTAACTCTACTCTTAAATCTTAATAATGATCATTCACCTATTCGAAAGGATGAGTTTGATATTACCAACACTAAATTCAGCGACAACCAACATTATGTTAACTATGAAAGTGACATTGATTAAGAAGATACATCGCTTGAGCCAACTTATCGTGACATTCCCCAAGGGTGTACAATGAAATATTTCTGGGATCAAGATGAAGACGAAGAGGAAGAGGAACATGATGACACTAGAGTAGCTTACTCAAGCCTTGATCTTTATAATGAATAATTACCTATTCAAAAGGTATAGCTTGAGTATGATGCAATGAGTTCTCTAAAAATGTTCCTTATGGAAAGATTTGAATCCGCAAAAGAGTATGTGCCAAACAACAAAGAGGAGTGTGTTGAGAATGTAACTGATTTGACTAATATTGTGGAAGATCCAATTGAGCTTGCAAAGGATTATAACAATGATGTTGATTTCGAGACTTTGGTTAAAACAGAAACGGATGAAGAATGGTTGCAAGGTTTGATAAAGGACCAAGATATACAAGAGGTAAATAGTTCGCTTGAATTTTTCAAGGATGAAGAGGATTCGGTGTTACAATAGAATGTGCAAGGTTTGTCTAACCCTTTTGATATTGATTCTTCTCATTTACCTCTTACTAGTTTGAATGTATGTGCTTCGAGAACATTGTTAAAATGACTTTGTTTCTCGATATATCCTACATCAGAGATGCCTGGTTGCAGGTTTTGGAACATGAAACCGTAGAATTTCCTAAATTCTATATTCTTTATACACTTCCAAGTGTGGACAAGAATAAGTGTGGGAGAAACTTCTATCGGGTAATAGCTTCAATTCTGTTTTATTGTGCTAATGTTTATGTGGAGCTAGTGTTTGGAAAACGGGTTCTATGGGTGGATCCCCAAGTTTTCAGATTGTTGGTGTATGGGGAATTCGTCTTGCAAGTTGGGCTGACGACTTTAAACCAAGTACTGCATGGGAGGCAACTCATTGGTTTTGTTTCTCTTATCTTTTTTTTTCTTATCTTGTTTTAGTTTTTTTTATGATTTTTGATTTTTGCATATCATTTTATGAATTTCCCACCTTGAATATTACTTTGAATGACTAAATTTACATTTATGACAATTTAAAGTCTAAGTGTGGGGAATGTTTCTCATATAGAGTTTTTAGACTTGTTAGTGTTCCCTTGTGTATATATGTATATTAACAAAAAATAATAATGCTAAACTCCCAAGTCTAGAAACCTGTGCCTTAAACTAATGGAAACATTGTGGTTGTAGGAGTTGAGGGACCCATTAATAGAGTCTATTAATAAAAGGACAGAGCTCGCGCGTTAGAAATAACATGATAGTTGTCACCATAAGTGATTTGATGGGAGACCAACATCGAATTGTTATCACTACTAGATGATGTAGAGTGATTGAGTTACTAAAAAAAAAAAGATCAGGCCACTTAGACCAATCAGATTATATATATAAAAAAATTGAAAATAAAAAAAAAAAATAGATTGACACTTGGATAGCAATATGTGTGTGTTCTCCATGTCCCCGTCGCCTAAATAAGCGTAGAATGCAGGATCCATGAGAATTACCATTTAATCTGCTGACAAAAAGCATGCACTTACATCTGAAAGATCTAATCATGTTGTCAATTAAAAAAAAAATTTGATTATTATTATTGTTTTATTAGTAAATCGACCGCCGGTTCCCTTGTATATGCCAGCTGAGTTTATATAGAATTAGGATTATCGACCGCTGGTTCCCTTGTATATGCCAGCTATGTTGATATTAGAGTTCAGATCATTATCTCAATCCATTAGGATTTATTGGATTTATCTTGGCAGTCACCTTCAGACAGATATGTGAAACACCGCTCACCTTAGTCAACATCGCAATTATCTATCTCCATATCCATCTTCTTAATATATTCATGTGATTATGGTTAGCTAGATTCTGGGTATTGTGGTTTTGTTCAACTTTCTGAGTAGAACTCAGTCACTTATATATGAATTTGGATTCATATCAGGGTACTTCCTCATGTAGTCATTGAGAGTATGTCAACTAAGGAGATGTTTAGTTTCGTTCTTAAAATTTTCACATGTAGCTTAGCTGGAATTTGGAAGTAAAGGTTTTGTGTGTATATCTCTTGTAAACCCTCACGAGGGGTTCAAAGGCTTTTTATACATGCTAAGTGCAACCGTATCCTCAACGAAACAAAATTGTATGTTTTAAAATTAGTTTTGTTTGATTTTCTCGAGGACTAGCAAAGTGGGGGAATATGATAGGTGTCTAAAACACCTTGATATTTATTTATTGTTTATGCTTTCTTTGTTAATTGCTTGTAAATTATGTATCTTATGTTTTGTTATGAGGTACCCAAATATACCTCAAGCTAAAACTTTTCCTACCTATAAGTCCTTTCTCCGATAGTGATTGTCTATAGACTGAGTCGAGACAATACAACTAATCGGTTCACACTTCGTGTGATCGTCTATGGATACGAGATCGAGACAATACAACAACGAAGTATGTTTACTTGATAAAAGGTTCGGACTTAACCAAACACAATAGGATTGCTATCAAATAAATAGGAATTAACGTTTGTGTAATTTACTTTAAATTATAATAAAACAATTATAATTGCGGAAAATAAAAGTAAATGACACAAGAAGATTTTTTTAACGAGGAAACCGCAAATGCAGAAAAACCCCGGGACCTTGTCCAAAATTGAATACTCTCAGGATTAAGACGCTACACAAAATTAAACCAACTTCGTATAGTTGAGACCAAGCAACTAAACCTATAGTTCACTTAGTTCCGTCTGTATTCCCATGCCTCCAACTTATGAATAAGTCACGTACTTGGAACAATTCCTTTGGTTCGTATTCCAAACAGTAAAGGAACAAAAAATCTGTTTTGTATCAACTCTCTTCAACCAAGTGATGTGAGTTCGATAAAGGCTCTTCTGTTTATCTCAATAAACTCCTTCGTCAGGTTCTTAGATCTATCTTATTCTCAACTACCAAAGGTAACTGTTAAGATTTTGCAATCAATACTTTTAATCACAAAGAATTGTATTGATGCCGATCTGCACAACTAATCAATCCAATCTACCACAAGGATAAACCGATTATAGTTGGACCCTCTTATACCGAAACAAGTATTGTGCACACCAAAGATTATGAACCCCAAATCAGAAATCTTCAATATCTTCTTTGTCTTCAAATCTTCTTAGATCTTCAATAAAAACCTGCACACAACAACTTGAATCTCTTGTGATCAATCACGTACAGAACAGAGTCTGTTAACAATGGAATATCACAAGATCGTATTTAGAACTACAAACAGTCTAAAGATCCCTGCCAAAACTTCGATCTAGTTTGAGTGAATCTTATATCAGAAGAGAAGATTCTCAAGCATAAACAAACTAGGTGCAATCAAAGTCCAACCACCGTTAGTCAATCAAATCAATTGAAAACACAAGATAAACCGCAATTATCTAGTTTCCCACCAACGGTACTAATAGAGCTTCTCAATCCCAAAGAAGACTTTATACTGAGCGGTTGTAAGAGATTTCTCCTAATTAGGTTACTCTCCTCTCCGAATAGGCGGCTACACCAGTAACAACACAACCGAGGAAGTTTGCTGTCACGAAGGATTAAATTGCTAGAAATGCAAACTTCAAGTCTTTATAGACAAGGAAGTTTGGACACCAAGGAATTCCCAAAACCGAAAATATTCTCAAGATATGCAATATATTCCAAATTTGGTTTTCATAATTCCTGGAAATGCTCTGTCCAAAATAATGACCGAAAATCTCTTTGGAAAATCTTCAACTAGTAAATGCACATTACAAATTCTCGTTTTCCTAAAATAAAATTAAAAACTTAAATAAAAGATTCTTAACTTATTTATCTTTCGATCCTGGGATTTTCTTCCTTTAGCTATTAAGGAATAACTTTGACAATTAAAGATAAACATTACAACACATGTTCAAAGTATGTCGACATCCTTACTTTGTAAGTCTTCTTTCATACTTACAACCTTGAAACCGATTTGCCACACTTCCAAACAAGTTTAGCATTGGTTTATCTGACTTTCAAGAACTATGTGATTGATCAAGAACACTCAATCACAAATCATGGGTTTAACGGTTCTACTAAAACAAGTTTCGGTTCTACCTCCATGTGAGTACTGTGCATAGTCACACTAGCTTTCCAAAATTCGGTTGACTAGGTACTATCGGTTCCCCACATATATATGGTATCTAACTTATATGTGTTGCACATGTCCATATGATCAGTTCCCCTTTGCCTAAAAACGTGTTGCACATGTTCATAAGATTGGTTCCCCTTTCTGCCAAAAACTTGCTGCATCTCATACAAGGATCGATTCCCCTTTGTGATGTGTTGCACCTCTTACTAGGATCGGTTCCCCTTTACCCAGAGTCGGTCAACACAAAATCACAAACTCGCGGTTTCACTAATAAAAGTCATACCAATACATAAGTCAGGCCTTTGTGAATAGTTTTACCAAGAACATAAACAAGTCATGAGCGGTTATACTAAATCACACATATTGGTTGTTCACAAGATATGCAATGAATAACAATACCAATAACGCCTGGCGATTTCCTTTTCGATTCATAAAACAAGTTTATGAACTTACTTCCTTAAAACACATGTAAAACATTGTTTCCTAGGATGAAATCCTCACCTCATACCCATACATAATCACGTGTTCTTGTATAATTCTATGAGAATATAGCAATTGAACAACTCTTTTACTAGTTTCATTTGAGTCATTTGAACTAGTTATGGTTGAGATGAATAAGGTTGATATGAGAGTAATCATATGGCTAACCTCGGTTAACTATTTGTGAACCAACATGGTGTACACGTTTAGGTACGGTTACATAAACCTAAATGAGGGTACATTTATTTGTGTGTAACAAGCTAACTTCGATCTAACGGTTGAAAGATATTAGCTTGGTTGAATCAGGTTTTTCATCTAACAGTGAATATTGAATGCTTTGTTACCAAGGTAACTTGGATTGCAAACCCTGATTTGAAAACTATATAAAGGAGAACTCTAGCAACTGGGAAACCTAATCCCTACACCTCGTGTGTGCTACTAGTTGCATAACTAGAGTCGATTCTCCTTTAACCTTAGGTTTCTTCTCGAGACCCTGTAGGTTAACGACTTGAAGACTTCATTGGGATTGTAAAGCCAGACCCAACTATTATCTTTGTAGTTGCGTGATCTGATCTTGTTGTTTCTATCGTGAATGAGTGCAATCGTAAGATTGGCTTGAGATTTATATCTCCGACAGGCAAGATAGAAAAGTAATCACAAACACCTTCGTATCATCGTTTGTGATTCCACAATATCTTGTTTCGCTAGTCGATTAAGAATATTGTGAGGTGATTGATAATTCTAGGCCGCTCTTCGGGAATATAAGTGTGGGCACCTTGATTTATCAAAAGACGGAACAAAAACTCTTGGGGTATTTCTGTGGGAGACAGATTTATTCAATCCTATAGACTTTTATGTGTGAGACAGATTTGTCTATCAAGTCTTCGACTTTGGTTCGTAGCAACTCTTAGTTGTGGGTGAGATCAGCTAAGGGAATCAAGTGCGTAGTATCCTGCTGGGATCAGAGACGTAAGGAGCGAAACTGTACCTTGAATTAGTGTGAGATTGATTAGAGTTCAATTACAGTCTAGTCTGAAGTTAATTGGTAGTAGGCTAGAGTCTGTAGTGGCTTAATACAATGTGGTGTTCAATCTGGACTAGGTCCCGGGGTTTTTTTGTATTTGCGGTTTCCTCTTTAACAAAATTCTGGTGTCTGTGTTATTTCTTTTCCGCATTATATTTTGTTATATAACTGAAATATCATAGGTTGTGCGTTAAGATCAATCAATGATAATATCCAACCTTTGGTTGTTGATTTACATTGATTGACACTTGAACATTGGTCTTTGGTACCGTTCAAGTAACTCCTCTTATTCAATCGGGATCGCAGATTTCTATTTGCTGATTGCGGATTGAATTAAGAGTTAGAGATATTAATACTATTTGATATACTTTATTCTAGATTGAGTCTGACTGTCTAGTTGATTTTCTAGAAAGTGTATTGGAGTAAGTCCTCTCAGATTGCCAAACGAATTGTTGGGTGTGGTGGTTAGACCCCCCGCATTTTCAGTACTTTATTAATTTCTAAATAAAATTTGGGATCTATCAGTTTACTAATAGAAGCAAGTCTTCCTAATATGAATGGTAATCCATGCTTGTAGTTGGCCTGTCCAGGTTAGAAAGACCCGACGATGGTTTCCTACGAACAAAGACAGCATAAACACCCCAGAATTTCAAACATCACTATTCCCAGTGCTGGATTATCTAAGTGTCATTCAATTAACACTAATTAATCTCTAAACTTCTATTGAAAGTTCTAAACTATAATATAATTGGTTTCATCCTACAATTTTTACTTCAAAAATTATAAAACTATCATACGTACACCAAAACATAAATCAATTCAACATGTTATACGAAACAATCAATCAATTTAAACCAAAATCGTTTAGTTCTTGATAGGTTTTAGTGAATTAAGATTTATCTCACAAACTACTCTAATAATCTACCTGGCAATGGCAATTATATATTGTTTCCCATATAAGATTTAATAGTGAGCTCTGATACCAACATTGTAGCCCCCAAAGCTAGCAGCCGACTAATCCAAAGTATTAACTATAAACTGAGGCACTAAGGATCTGAATCATTTACTTAAACTTTCAGAAAGAAGTTCGACACAAATTTTTAACCCGATCTAACCCTCTCTCGAAATATATACAAGAACTCCTCTTAGATGATACATATATACTTGTGAGTTAATTTACAAACAGAATATAAACACAAAATAAACATAGCGGAAGCTAGCTGACCAACGTAACTAATTTCTCGAAGCTTTCATCGCCACGTGCACATCTTGATCTGTCTCTAAAACTGAAAGTGGGAATGGGTGAGCACATCATCCCTAAAAGGGGTTCCCAGTGGAAATAACATATAACTTTCAAGTAATCACGAAAATGATTTGGAAAACAATACATGTTTTCCCAAACATTAAAATATAACCTACTCTCTGAATTAAACAAATATGTATATGGAACTAAGTCCTTCTGTAAACAATTATTTCTGTAGTGACATTTACACACTGCAAACAAATATTTATGTGGTGACATTTACACATCGTAATATTGATGACAATTACACACCTAGATAGTCTGTGAGTGACTGTACACACCCGTAATATTGGTGACAATTACACACCAAGATATGCACAAAATATAAATGAATGAGCGTATCCTATATACCACAAATGGGAATCTTCATTTCCCAACAATTCATAATGACAAGCTAAACAATACAAGTCCTTTCTAAACCATGGAAAGATTAAAAGATATAACAGAACTTCCAGAAAATAAAACAAACAATCGGAAAGATTAAAAGAACCAACATAACCGTCGGAATTTAAATTAAACAATGCATGGAAAGCGTAACCAGACGATGCATGAGTTTGATGAACGTAAACTTTTGTAAATGAAAACAACAATGGTTACAAAAGAGCTAAATGTAAATTCCCACCTCTTTTGATGACAAGCCACGCCTACCTTGAGATCCACGATCCACTTGTTCATCATTTGAAGCGATCGTTGTTAATAACTAACGGTTGATCACAAAAGAACTCTAAGAATCTAACCAAAAAGACCCACACAAGAATCATACAGGTCTATCTAATGGTTCTAAGCCCATTTTTGTTTCTACACCTTTTATTTATCCATCTTTAGCATATCTAAGGTTTATTAATTCAATTGGGTTGATTCTATAATCCATGTGATAAGTTTTATGAATATCTATAACTTTGTAGAAGGAACCAAAAGCTAATTCGGACCATAAGAGGTCCAATTCATAAAAATAGGAAAACTAAATCTAAGCCCAAGTCCATTGAACTAACCCATTAACTTAAGGTCTGGTCCATCTAACGGTCAAAGGGGTCAACTAACAGTCCACGTCCATCCAAGGTCAAGTCCAGGGTCAACTAGTCAAATCGGTCAAGGTCCATTGAGTCAACTCTGGTCAGGGTCAGGTCTGGTCTGGGCTCACTGAGTTGATTCTTAGTCAAGCCGATTCAACTCAACTATGGACACTGAGTCAGCTAAGCTGACTGGGCTGACTAACAACCTAATTCTATTGCAGCTACAAGAACACAACCTGATTCTACTCATTTGATCACTACACAAATAATTCATTCTAAAGAATTCTACAATTCAATATACAATTGTAATCTAAGCTTTACCTGCAATTACAGTACTAAGCCATACTCTTCCTACATATACAATCCATCAGTTGTAGCCAATTGATAGACTCCTTCAGTTGAACTTTACTTAACACAATCAATTCTCTTCAACATCACTGCCAGGGCTAACTCTCCCACAACATCAACCTTAGTTCATCCCATTCACCACCATGACCTCTTACTTATCCTCTAACTACACTCTAAACAGTAACACCCATATCAATTCAAGCAACCATTATCATTCAGTAAACCAAACCACCTGGAATATCCACTTAAGCCATTAGTTATATACTGCAGTCCCATCACACTTCGCCTGTAAGAGTTCATATATCCTCTAAACATCACTAACAACTATAGAACCCCCAAAAAGAACTCAACTTCATCTGCAACAACAATTCAACTCAGTTTCTAAACACAATCTCTTCATAATTGCCACTTGTGTTCAACTCAACATTCATCTTCACAAGAAACACCACCAACGTCAGTTGAGCATAAATCAAAAGCATAACTACCCAATCTAGATCATTCTCAGTCTACTACATCACCAGAAATTGATACACACAATCTATCACCACCAGCACCTACCTTTCCCAGACCTCCACCATTCCAATTCATACTAACACATACACACATAATTGATTCAATCTCAGTTTCTTACCACCTCCAACTCCAATTATGTAATTTCAATTACACAAACAACACACCCTTCTGAACATCAACACACAACCAGACTAACTTTAATTCCATCTGCAATTCCATCAAACACAAATCATCTCAAACAATAATTCAAACGCAATCATCCTTTCACTAATAAAACCACTTCTAACTGTAGCCACAGTTTCATTGTTTGATCACCTCAACTTCAGTTAAAACAAAACATATAAACTGAATGGATCTTAGCAATTCAACTCAAAACATCAAAGTTAAACAATTAAAGGCTTACCCCAAACACCAGCATCCTATGAGTTGTTGTTTCCCCAAATCACCTCTATTGAACCCTAGAATTGTCATCTCCGACCATGAAATCGATCACCACCGTCAATTTTATCTTCTCCATCTTTCCTCAGACTTCCAGATTTCAATTAATCTCAACATCATCAACAAATTCTTCTTCCGAAACTCCACAGGACAATCTTACAAAACCCTAACTACCAATTTAAATTTGTTCTTCAATCTCAAACTCTAGTTCAGGTAAAACCCATCTCTAATTTCATCGTATTCATCATTAGTTGAACCTCTAAACAATTTACAGAAACCCTAATTTCTCAATTTCCCAATTAAAATTCTTCTTACTAACTGAATCCTCAAATTAACATCATAAACTTCTTTTTTACCTCAATCTATTCAAAACACATTCATTAATTTCTCCTTAATCGTCTCAACTCACGTCTTCAACGAATTCAGAAACTCTTTTCATCAACTTTGTAATGACACCAACACCACATTATAAGTGTTTCCTTATTTATAACTACCATATTTAGCTTTTCTTAGTTTCTCAGTTTAAGTAGTTATTGAACTCTAGTTCTTTTCTTGTTTACCAAGGCTTTGAAGCTATAAATATCCTGGACGTAAGTTGTTTTATTTATCAATCAATACAACAGTTTAAGTTTATTTAGTTTTCTTCTCAAAGCTGGTGGCTAACCCCCAACTCAAAGGGTTTATCCGGCTCTTTTTTTATCTTTTGTTAGAATACTATCCTGTGAAGACTATCTTCACAGCTTTCTCCAGTGTTAAAATGTCTAGTACCCTAACACCTGGATCAGAGCAGGTTAAGATCAATCTCCAAAAAATCAACAATTTTTTTTCTACAATGTCTTACACCGAAAACTTGAAAAACGTGCATGAAGGTATTGAAGTAGTAGCAGACAAGATCGACAATCTTGTTGACACTATTACCAAGATTTATATCCTTGATGAAGAGACTAAGAACAAGAAGATGGCAGAGAAGTTGTTTCTACGTGAACAAGAACGTACTGCTCTCGTCACACAGCTTACTACAGCAATCAATACTACTATCGCAACAAACATGGAAACCTCTTTACGCACCGTCTTTAGAGAGTTTTTACCTCAGTTACAACAGGGTTCTGGTGCTGCACCACCTCCTCCACCACCTCCACCACCAATTCAACCTAATCTTGGCCAACCACAATAGCTGCGCCCTAATATCAAATTTCCCAACTTTGCTGGTGAAGACCCTGATGGCTGGATTTTCAATGCTGACCAATATTTTAGTGTTTACAATGCATCTGATGCTCTTAAGATTATTGTAGCATCTGCCCATCTTAAAGGCGAGGCCAATCAATGGTTTAGATGGAGAAGAACCAAGATTGAAATTAATACGTGGGAGTAGTTTTGTACTTTAGTTCGTGGAAGTTTTGCTCCTGAAAAATTTGTTGATGCTAGATTAAGTATTAGCACAATTAATCAGAGAGGTACGGTACGTGAACATATACCTAAATTTGAGCATCTCTTATAATTTGTTGATTTTCCTGAGGATTTTTTGATCAGTTGTTTCATTCGTTCTTTAAAACCTCATATTGGTACTACGGTTAAGTTATTGGCACCACAAACATTACTTGAGGCTTTTACTAAAGCACTTCATCAGGAAGAAGCTTATGCAGCTGTTACTAAGGCTGTCACAAGAAAACCTTATCGTCCTCCTCAATTCAGGCCTGCTGCTACGGTACAACCTACTCCATACAATAAATCTACTTTACCCCCTGGATCTAGACGTTTATCACCAGCTGAGAAAAAATAAAGAAGAGAGCAAGGCCTTTGCTTTAACCGTGATCAATTGTTCACCCCTACTCATGTTTGTGTGAACTCAGATTAACTATTTTTGGATACTGCTGAGGAGAATAATGAGGGTTCTACAGCGTTATCTGAAGTTCTACCTCTTCCTTCAACTGAAGATACGCCTATTGCTTTTGAGATTATAGAATCAACCGACACTGATCCTAAAATTTCTTGCAACTCACTTATGGGATCTACTTTTCCTCGAACTATGCGCATTACTGGTACTACTAAGACTCAATCCATTGCAGTTTTGCTTGATTCTAGATCTACCCATAATTTCTTACATCCGTCCGTGGCTAAGAAATGTGGTTATGAAATTTTATCTACAAAATCTCCACTAAGTGTCACAGTTGGTGATGGAGGGAAGCTTGACACTAGAGGTTTTTGTGTATATGTTCCTTTGCAACTTCAGCATTATGGGTTTACCACTGATTTCCATTTGCTTGATATTAGTGGCTGTGACGCAGTTTTGGGTGTTCAATGGCTAAGGACGCTAGGACCAAATAAGTGGGATTTTGCTACCTTAACCATGCAGTTTCACATTAATGGCGACGTTGTTTCATTAATAGGAAACAACAAATCATCAGTAATGATTTTGGAAGCACAATCAATGCAACGTTTATTACATAGTGAAAATCATGGGATTTTTTTTCAACTATCTGCATTAAATACTTCCATGCATAATTCTTTAGTTATTCCTCCAGCGGTGCAACAATTACTCTCTCAGTTTGATGATATATTTAAATTACCAACCGCTCTTCCACCAGAACGTGCTCATGATCACCGTATTCCATTATTGCCAGATTCTTCTCCTGTTAATGTGCGACCGTACAGATATCCTCATTTTCAGAAAGACGAGATAGAGAAGATAATTATTGAGCTTCAACAAGCCGGTTTTATACGTCCAAGTTCGAGTCCTTATTCTTCTCTCATTCTTATGGTACGCAAGAAATATGGCTCTTGGCGTATGTGTGTGGATTACAGGGCTTTAAACAAACTGACCATTAAGTATCGTTTCCCCATTCCAACAATTGATGAGTTACTTGATGAATTGTTTGGTGCAGCTATGTTTACAAAGCTGGATTTACGTTATGGGTATTATCATATCATACTTTATCAACCAGATTTTCTAAAAACTGCTTTCAGGACGCATGATGGTCATTTCGAATTCTTAGTTATGCCCTTTGGATTATCAAATGCACCTGCCACTTTTCAGAGTTTAATAAATCATATCTTGCAGGCACAAAGTGGTTCGTTAAATGGAAGGATCATCCAGCAGAAGAAGCTACTTGGGAAGATGCAGACAAGTTGCTGTTACGTTTTCCAGATTTGGAGACTTGAGGACAAGTCAATTTTCAAGGAGGGTGGGATGTTATGACACCAACACTACATTATAAGTGTTTCCTTATTTAAAACTACCATATTTAGCTTTGCTAGTTTCTCAGTTTAAGTAGTTATTGAACTCTAGTTCATTTCTTATTTATCAAGGCTTTGAAGCTATAAATAGCCTGGCCGTAAGTTGTTTTGTTTATCAATCAATACAACAGTTTAAGTTTATTTAGTTTTTTTCTCAAAGCTGGTGGCTAACCCCTAACCCAAAGGGTTTATCCGACTCTTTTCTTCTCTTTTGTTAGAATATTATCCTGTGAAGACTATCTTCGCAGCTTTCTCCAGTGTTGAAAAGTCTAGTACCCTAACAAACTCCGAATCAACAACCCTAATCAACACCACCAACAACAGTCACTGCATAATCCGTATTCTCTTTAATCATCTCCTAATCACTGATTTATTTTCTCAACCATCACTCGGCTGAATAACAGAGGAAATACAGAGAAGAGAAGAAGGAAGAAGAAAAAAGAGAAAGAAGAAGAGAAAAATAAGTTTCTCTTTCGGTTGGTTTAGAGATAAGGCCGAACAGGATTGCTAAAGGCAACCGACCAAAAGATAAGGGCAGCCAAGGCGGCTAGACCACAAAAAGACCAATTTGCCCTTATCTCAATTCCGATGATTTCTTCTTTGTCCGGTATCCGAATGACACGCTCGAGTAGTCCATATCGCATAACTTTTCGAGATCTATCCAGTGATACTAGTTTCGTATCTAGATCGTTGTTAGATTAATTTGTATTAATTAGAATCTATATTAACTAATCGAGTCATTTGCGGCTTAAACGTCTCTTGATCATCACTAAATCGTCTATTGACCGGTCTAATAGCGTTGACGAGCTTGAGGGTCCTTACATTTGTTATTTTTAATAGTAAAAAAATAATAATCTTCCATTGGAAAATCAATCAGTCAGCTTCCCGAAGGTTTTATATCAACTAGTTTACGTCCCATTAGAAGTTCTATTCCATTCACATCTGAAGTTGAACCATTAGAATCTGGTAATGTTGTTGCCAACCCTTTATTCTCTTTTCTTGTTTTCTTACGGGTCTAGTTTAATGAAACTTGATGTAATATATATTAAGTGAAAAAGCGGTGGTACAACAACCACACCCAATATTTCGATTAGCAATCTGTATGGACTAACTCCAATATGCTTTTAAGAGAATCAACTAGACAGTCAGACTCAATCTTAATAAAAGTATATCAAAGAGCTATATCTCACTTTCTCAATTCAATACTTACTCAAGCAAATAGAAATCTGCGAGTTTAATTGAATACAAGAGAAATCACTTGAACGGTACCAAAGACCAATGTTCAAGGATCAATCAATTTCAATCAACAACCAAAGGTTGGATTTCCCAATTGATCGATTCAAACGCACAACCTGTGATATTTCAATTATATAACAAAATATAATGCGGAAAACAAATAACACAGACACCAGAAGTTTTGTTAACGAGGAAACCGCAAATATAGAAAAACCCCGGGACCTGGTCCAGATTGAACACACACTGTATTAAGCCGCTACAAACTAACTTCGGTCCGGACTGTAGTTCAACCCCAATCAATCTCACACTGATCCAAGGTACAGTTGCGCTCCTTACGTCTCTGATCCCAGCAGGATACTAGCACTTGATTCTCTTAGCTGATCTCACCCACAACTAAGAGTTACGACCCAAAGTCGAAGACTTTAATAAACAAATCTATATCACACAGAAAAGTCTACGGTAATAGATAAATCGCCTCGCATGCAAATACCTACGAGTTGTGTTCCGTCTTTTGATAAATCAAGGTGAACAGGAACCAATTGATAACCAGACTTATATTCCCGAAGAACAGCCTAGTATTATCAATCACCTCACAATAATCTTAATCGACTAGCGAAAGAAGATATTGCGGAATCACAAACGATGAGACGAAGATGTTTGTGACTTCTTTTATATATTGCCTATCGGAGAAATCAATCTCAAGCCAATCTTTACGATTGTACTTAGTACGATAGAAACAGCAAAATCAGATCACACAACTACGAGAAAGTAGTATCGGTCTGGCTTCACAATCCCAATGAAGTCTTCAAGTCGTTCACCTACAGGGTCTCGATAGAAACCTAAGGTTAAAAGAGAATCGACTCTATCTTATACAACTAGTATCACACATGAGGTGTGGGGACTAGGTTTCCCAGTTGCTAGAGTTCTCCCTTATATAGTCTTTCAAATCAGGGTTTGCAATCAATGTTAGATTAGTAACAAAGCATTCAATATTCACCGTTAGATGAAAACCCGATTAGATTCAAGCTAATATCTTTCAACTGTTTGATCGAAACTTAGCTTGTTACACACAAATGAAATGCACATTTTTGGGTTTGTATAACCGTACCCAAACATGTACATTTAGTTGGTTCAACAGTAGTTAACCAAATGGTTAGCCATATGAGCACTTTCATATCAACCATATTCTTCTTTACCATAACTAGTTCAAATGACTCAAATGTACTAGTTAGAGAGTTGTTCAATTGCTTAGATCTTTATAATAGACACAATTGAAATAAAAACAATTTGATTCACTCGAATCAATTCATGAACTTTATAGCCATGGTTTGCAATTATGCATTCCTTAGTTTATATAGGTTTAAGTTCACAAATAATCGTTTTTAGAAAATAACCAACTTAAGTATGTGAACTGGTACGCGGACTTAAGTACTCGGAATAAGTTTTTTTTTTAGTTTATAAACTCCATCATAATTTCTCGGGATGAGAACTTCCGACAGTACGCGGACTCTAGTTCCGGTTTTCCTGAGCAGCAAAAAGTACGCATACTTTTGTTCAAGGAATAAGGACTTACACACATATGTGTTACCACACAATGTTTATATCCTTCCATGGTTATGTAATCTAAACTCTCATTTCAATCATTGAAACATTCTTAGAGGACGTTATATAGTTGTTATTCACAAGCCATTTTTCGTCAAAGCCATTTTCAAGTGATTGAAACTTAATATGACCTTCATCGCTAGTAAAGATGAACTTGGCCAAAGCGAAATCTTACTACATATTTCGAGAAATAGATAAGCGAGATAAACTCGACTCGAAATAGAAAATGTTTATAATCATAGTCTATATAGCAAAACGACTTTTGTCTCAAGATAGGAGATAGAGTAGATAGACTTTTGAGTGATAGATAAGTTCAAGTCTCCACATACCTTTTAGTCGATGAAGTTCCACAAGTTCTTGAGTAGTTCTTCTCTTCGCCTTTGTATGATGATCGCCATGGAGTCTTGAGCACAACTACACTTTCTATCCTAGTCCGAGACTTAGCTAATAGTAGACTAGAAATCAAGACTTATAGTTTTGATCACTAACATTGACAAACATGCTTGTGATAGCAACGCATGCGAGTTCGACCGAGCAGTGCTCTAACAATCCCCCCCCTTTGTCAATTTTAGTGACAAAACTATCAATACATATGGAATACAAAAATAGATAAATAAACTTTTATAGCTTCTCTTCCACATGCCTGATCTTCTTGGTTCATCAACATTACTCGAAATCTTCGTCACTCCCAAGTACTCCAATGATTCCAAAGGTTGTAAGTTTAGCATCATCGTTGTTGAAAATACGTAGCCATAACAATGAGAAAACAAGAATTCTCAATCATTGTTACAAAATGTCATAGTATTATTGTAGTTGCAGGAAATCCTACACTACACCCCTTACAAGAATTCACACAATCAAGTCATTTTAAGATGAACAATCGTAATCTTTATTGATTAATCTCACAAACTTTACAAGATTAAAAGGAAATAAACTAAAGAATTAACAACCGCTATGAACTTTCTCTCTCCTAATGACTTGCTCAACACTCGAAAAAGATCTCTCATCTCTTAAGCACGTTCGGCTCTTTATATAGGGCATTACATAGTGGATGACAGCTAAGCTGTCCTTTATTTTCGGATCTAACTTGCGACATTATCGCAAGTGTACAAATACTAAACCTCGCAACACTCCTAAATCTCGCTAGGTCTTCACATCTTTCTCGTGTTCAGGCTGTCGTCATCCGTTGCGTCATTTTTATTACCAATCTGCGATATCTTCGCAGTGCGTCGTTCATGGATTTCGCAAGGGTATTGGTGTTGCAATATTCTGATCCTACATCTTGCCTCTTCTCATGTCTTCTCTGCGAAGGAAAGAATGTCATGAGAACTAATACTTTCAAAATGCCGCAGCTGTTCATTTCTTTCCCTAAATTTTCTGCCGACAGGATTCCATGAAATAAGCATAACCGTTTACACGTGTTAAATATTCCCCTATTCACCGGCACATTAAATGCTAACCGGTCATCATCTTTTGTCTATTTAAGAAGAGATCCATCATAAGAATATTTTCTTTCTTTTACTTCGTCTTCTTTTGCATCTCTACATTATCTTCTCCATCTTTCATGGAGCCATCAAGAATTTTTTTTCTTAGTTGATCTCTTCTACAAATTGTTTTATTTGATATTGTTTCATCTTTGAGTAATTCCCATCATTTAGCTTCGCAACACTTCTAGCACCAAGTTTTCCACTAATGTTCAGTTGGCATCATTGTGAACAAAATTCATCTTTCCATAATATCTTCTCCATCTTTGTTGAAACCTCCATTTTGATGCGTGTCGTAGGTGCTCTTGTTCCTATGGAGCCATCAAGGTTTGTTGATTTTGCTGAAAACAATGATTAGAGTTATGTTCTTTTAACTTGATCTTCTTAGGATTGATCTTACTTAAAGCTGCGAATAGCAAGGTATTAAGAAACACTTTATTCTTTTAATAACAATATTGTTGCCTCTAAATGTTTCTTATTTGACTTGTGATTAATTGACGGAGGGTGATGGAAATGTCGATAGGCCCCCAAAAAGATCTTTCTTATTAATCTGCCACCCTAAAAAATGTTGAAATTTCTGTTCCATTTCCTATGTTTGATTCTTCCATCTCAAGCACCAACAAAACCCATCCTCATGCTTTGTCAATTAATCGGATGGAGTAAATCCATGACTCTTCTTCAACCTCGGTTTGTTGATTTTGTCTCTAATTCCTCCATTTTTATAAAAATTTTTCTCTAATCGGCCATGTCATCAATTCCTTCTCTCTCGTCTCAAGCATCTCAATCCATTCTTTGCTTTATCCTCGATTGATTTAGTATGACTTCATACCATCTTTATCCATATTAACGCCTCCTTCTCATCTTTCTTCCTGGTTTCTGAAGTTCAATTTGACTTCATCTCTCGTTTCGAAAGTTTCACTTCAATCGTCTTCTTCATCTCTACATTCTCTCGTGAATTTTTTTTTGTCATTCCGTAACTTTTTTTTACTACCTTGAAACTTTTGTTCTCATCTTTCCATAATATCTTCTCCATCTTTCTCTTTGTTCCTATGGAGCCATCAAGGTTTGTTGATTTTGCTTGAATTAAAACAAAACTCAAAACCAATCAATAAAATTAACTACTCATGTTAAAAAGTTCACCTGAGATCTTCTTAGGATTGATCTTCTTCTAACAAATTGTTTTATTTGATATTGTTCATCTTTGAGTAATTCCCATCACTAAAGGTCATACAATTTTTCAAGAAAAACACTTCTAGCACCAAGTTCACAATCCAAAACCCTAATGTTCCCAAGAGTTGGCAGCAAAAAATCGTTGTGAACAAAATAAAGCCTGCGAATAGCAAGGTATTAAGAAACACTTATTCTTTTAATAACAATATTGTTGCCTCTGTTTCTTATTTGACTTGTGATTCGCAGGGTGATGAAAATGTCGATAGGCCCCCCAAAAGATCTCGCCACCCTAAAAATGTTGAAATTTATGTTCCATTTCCTATGTTTAAGCTTTCAACACCTCTTGCGATATCTTCGCAAGCTGAGTCCCCTCTTCTTATTTGCAAAAATGTCGCTGCAGACTTCTCCCCTGTAACTAACCTTTTTATTAATGAAATTCCTCGTGATAATCCTGTTGCGAATGAACCCTTCTCTTCTTATACTGTCAATGCCTCTTCTCTGGACACTGCCTCAGTCCCAATCATTAACCTTCATCAAATTTCATCTTCAAATGATATATCTATGGCGAAAGATGATTCAACTCTCCCACCTTCTGCCATCATCAATTCTTCATCCGAACCTTCCCCTTTTACTAAAGAAAATCTGGAAGGGATGGATATCTCTTTCAAAGTTTTATCAGATATTATGGATGATGTCAAGAAAGTCTCTATTGATCCTATCAAATCCGTGTCTCATGCGAAATTTTAAGTAAATATTTTGGCTCTGACAGAATGGCTTCGCAGACATCCTTAGAAAAGGAAGTTGAAACTTTGAAGAATAATCTCCAGGCCATGACCTTGAAATGTGATACTCTTCATTTTGAAAATCAAAAGCTTCAGAATGTCTCATTGGATCGTGACAATCTTCGCAAGAAGAATGAGGAACTAAAAGGTAATTTTTTTTTTGTTCGCCCTTTTAGCTCTAAACCAGAAACGAAAAATGGAGATATATCAGTTTGAATCCGTCGCCGAAGAAGCCCGAATGGATAGAGATGCTTGGATGGATCAATATAACCAATTAGATAATCTTCATACGTACTCTGTTGATCAAATAGATAATCTTACCAAGGAGAATGCTCAATTAGTCCAGAAAGCAAAACTTATTAAGTAGTGAATTATCTCGCCTCTCTTACTTTTTGACTAAAGCTAATCTGGAGTTGGAAACTTTATCAGATGAGAATGAAACCCTATCTCAGGAGAAGCGAATTCTTTTAAATAAGGTGGCGATCTCTTCGCAAGAACTTAACATTTGCCAAATAGTATGTGATGATCAGGAACGATCCCTCGCTCATTGAGAAATAAACTCAAAGAAGTAATGAATCATCTTCTGCGAGAGAGATAAACTTATTCAAGGTAGAATAACTCTAAGTATAAAGGCAAGTCAACTCAAAGATCAATACTCCAAGCTAGAAGAATCCTACACTTCTCTTGCGAAGGAAAACACCTTACTCATTTCTAATAAAAAGAGTTTGCGATCTCGACTGAAAGGTTTGGTTGGAGATAAGTTTGACAATGCCATGGACCACTTGGAAAATAGTTGCTTGGCTTTAACTCAACATCTTATCTCGCAAAAGGAAGGTAGTCATAAAATTTGACCGCCACAACCATTTTTTCTTTGTTAAGTCTTTTTATTATGTCTTCCTTGCGAATCCTTCACCTAAATAATTTTCTTTGTTCTTTGTTTTTGCAGAATCTGAGAAAGATCTTCGCTCCTCCCTTTCTACTTTGGAATCTAGCTATGCCAAGGTTCGCAAAGAGAATGCATTACTTGCCTCTACTCTTGCTCGTTCTCACGATCGGGCAGAAAGAAGATTTGATTATCTCGCTTACTCCAAAGATATCCAAAGTAGGAATCATTAGAAGGCACTTCTTCGCCAAGTTCATCTCAGGGCTGAATTTCTTGTGAATGATATCTTATTGTCCAAATCTCTTTCCCCTGTATCTGTCGAACCTTTGGAAGTAGATGACGATGAAGTTCCTGATTCTACTGATAGTGATTATCATTATGAAAGTGGCGAAGATTTCGCAAATGAAGAGGAGGTTCCTCCTAATGATGAAATTGTCGATAATAATCCAGATGAAGAAGAAGTTGGAATAAACCAGAATGAAGAAAGGACTAGCGAAGCTGAAAAAGACAGCGAAATCGAGAAAGTTGGTGAGAGTGATAAAATTAGTGAAGGACGTCCATTATCTCCGTTTGGCGAAAAAGTCGATGTTGAGGCTTGAACTTCTTTTGTAATTTTATTTCTTTGGATTACTTCATCTGTATAACTTCTTACATATGGTGCACTTCAGTCATCTTTGAGATGCATTTACTCTTTTATTATTGTGTTTATTATCGAGAAAGATAATGTTCATTGTTTAATAATTCCCATACTGCCTCTCATTATCTTTCTTGCGATGGATGACCTGCATAAATAATAGTTAGTTCTTATAAATCTTTTGTTGAATCATGTGGTCTTATTTTGCCTTCCTAGTTAAAGGTCTTATTGCGCCACCTCTTGTCATTGCGATAAAATCGCAGGACGTCTTTGCATTTGCATGCAAAAACCCATTGATCTTGCCTTAACTCTTTCTTTGAAATTTTTGTTGCGACAATATGACAGGCCTAAAAATTCTTGCGAAAATAAAGCCCCATGACATTGCCGTCTTGCGACGAAATCGCAGGACGTCCTTACACTTTCATGTACTGACCCATTGACCTCGTCTTATCTTTGTCTTTTGTATTATTGCCTCTTCAGGATTGTCACACAAATATGACAAGCCTAAATTTTCTTGCGAAAATAAAGCCTCATGACATTTGCGTCTTAAGACACTTATCAGCTCCCTAATGGAGGGTGCCGCCCTTATCTTCCCCCTGGTTGCCCCTTCAAGGAGGCGTAATTCTGCCATACAAGGCTAGCTCCTCCCATCCAGTCTTAACAACAACCAGTTGTTTTCGCAGCCTCTTATCCCTTTTGCCTATATGGCTTATGTTTACGAGACTGCACCCTAAGTGGAGTTTTCTTCCGGCCGAGTACAACATAAGCCAAGACTTGCCAAGAATGGCCGAGACACTTCAAATGCCCCAGGCACTCTTGGCTCAACCGTGTACCTCGGCGCCTTGATCAAATGCTGACTCCTTAGAAGAGACCCTCGGTCGTCCAACCTACGTCATAAGCTTAGATTGAAAATCCAAGGTATCTCTCCTGGATGGGCTTTATTCACCCCAAATCTCCATGACTCAGGTTCCAGGGGCGGTGTAACCTTTTCCTTGAGCCATGCAATAGGTACCCCCTTCTATGACGCACTTTAGGTCTTACATTTTCCTCTTGCGAAATTTTGATTTCGCGAACTAGGGTGTACGCCATAGTAGGTTCGCCTCTGTCTGATTATTTTGTCGATTCTTCTACATATAAGCTTTTTTGTAATTTCACAATCTCATCTTTGTAATTCATAAAAGATATTTTCTTCTTCTGCATATCAGCCCTTTTACAATTTCTCAATCTCATCTTTGCAACTCTTTTGCCAATACAGATTTTTTTTTTTTTTTTAATCAACCATACGTCTTCCCTTCTTCTCAGTCATAAAATCAACAAATACATTCACTCTTTAAGTCTCTTACTTCTGCTCCTCTCTGCCTCTGCATTTTTGAATTTTTTTGTCATTTTCTTGTCTGTTGCGAAGCCTTCGCCACTTCTTATCTTCATCATATATTGGTTTCGTAGCGTTTCTTCTTCTCTCTGTTCTATTACATCTACCATCAATCTTTCACCTTTTTGTTTTTCTTTGATGTTGTGTTTCCAATTCTTCTTCTTCGCAGCTCTTTCTTCGCAAGATTCTATATCAATTTCATAACACTTCTTTCCTTCAATCCAATCTCCTTTTATGATCCCAATACCAGTGGGATGAGGGAACTTGATACATTGATGGAAAGTCGATGCCACACCTAAAATCTCATGTAACCAAGGTCGTTCAATCAATATGTTTTATGGTGATTCCACATCAACTACACAGAATAAAATTTCAGAGGACAATCCTTTCAGTGGAATTCGCATGTGAGCTTCTCCTTTAGGCTTATTTGCGATGCGTTAAAACCATAGATTTTGTAAGTTGAAGGTATTAGATCTTTATCTTTCCCTCCCATAGTTTTATAAGTATGATAAAAAAGAATATTCACGGAACTTCCAGTATCGATCAAAATTATGTTGATTTCCCATGAATTCTCGCTTCATCATCTTCATCCTCGCTAGGTTTTGGGTTAATCTCCAATCTTACCACTAATGGGTTGTCGTGCATTTCTCCACCCTCAGGTACTTCTTCTGCGGTAAAAGAGATAGTCTGCTTTTGCCATTCTTCTAGTGGCGATGTCTTCGCAATGTTCATTACTTCTCTATTATCGGCATCTCTTGCGAAAACCCTACTGAGAGTGTTATCATGAAAATATTCATTTGTCTTGTACGAATGTACGATAGAGTTACAAATCAGATTCTTTGCCTTTGCTCCAACTTCTATTACAAATGTCTCTCCTCCTTTTGTTGTATTTACTCTGCGAATTTCTGGCGGTGGTGGTAATGGTTGAGACTGAGATTGATTTTTTAGAAAATGATTTAGTTTCCCTTGGTATATCATTCTGAGGATGATTCTTTTTATATTTCTGCAATCATTTGTTGAGTGTCCATGAAAATGGTGATAAGAACAAAATTAATGACTTCTGTCGCTCGGAGGTGGTTCACTTCCCATGTTCCATGGCGCGGGTATGTTTTCCATCAAAATTATAGCTTCCCATATTTTCTCCACACTAGCATTCAGTGGCGGCATCTTGATTTCTTCCCATATTATCCTGTGATTTCGCTGTCCTCTATGATAGTTTTGCCTCTGACCTCCATAAGTTTCTTGTGGCTGACCAAGTCTTTGAATTTTGTTATTTCCACCACGACTATAGAAGTTTCTTTCTCTCTCGAATTCTTGTTGATCACGACTTCCCATAGCTACTAGTTTCTGCTGGATATCTCTCATTATCCTTTCTTGTTGTCCTTGCGATGTGCTCGCCACTGTACTTATCAACTTAGGTAACAGGCTTGCGTTCGCTGCTTTTGAACTTGTGTTCGCAACTGGGTATGATTCCATCTCATTTTGCTTTTCCTCAAGAGCAATATAGTCCTCCTGAAGTTCTCGCAACTTAGTCATTGTGATCGTATTCTTGATTCTGAAAATTTGAATGTATAACAGATTGGTTGCGAACATAGCGTTAATGAATGACAGAATAAGATATCTTTCGTCCACACGACCAGCCATATCACTACACATTGTCTTCCACCTCACGGTTAGATGCTTCAAGCTTTCGCCAACCCTTTGCTTTAACCCAAATACATCTTCAATGCCAGGTCGCGAGGAATTTTTACTTATATACGCCCCTAAAAATATAGCCTGCAAATGGTTGAAAGATGTTATAGTATTCTTTGGTAAACCTTCAAACCATTTTAAGGCCTCTCCTGTTAAACTTGATGCAAAATATTTGCACAATATAGCATCATGGTTCTCCCATTGTAGCATACATCTCACATAAGCTTTGATGTGTTGTACTGCACAAGTTGTTCCATCAAAAATGCTGGTTAACGCAGGTAAATTGCACTTTGGGGGTATTCCTCCTAATTGTACTTCTTGTGTGAATGGGGTTTTCGCAGCTTCTTCTATAGCTTCATCCAATTGTCTCCTACCTCCTTCTTTTTTATTATTTAACATTCCTCTCATTTCCGCTAGCTCTCTCAAGATTTGTTCATTTACATTAGAATTTGGATCCATTGGTCTTTTTAGCTCCGCCTCTCTTCTTCTCGTTCATATCTCGTTTTGACTTTCTTGTTCATCATTTTCTTCTCGTCTTTCTCTGCGATCTTCTCTTTCATTTCTTTCATGAATTCGCACGCCATTATATCTCTCATTTTCTCTTCTTTGCCGCTCTTCAATTCTCCTTTGTACTCTATCATATTCTTCATTGATATTACCATTATTGCGATTTTGCTCACGCCTCCTTTCTCGATTATCATGATTGTTCTGGCGAATTTCCTCTTGTAGCTCTTGTTCCTCCACTTCTGCTCTCAGTCTTTCCCTCTCGCGAGCTAGATGTGCTTGTTCAGTATAGTGTCTTTCAATTTCGTCTTCAATTACTCGTTCATTTCTTTGTACTTCTCTCCCATGTAATATTCTCCTTCCTTCTTCCTGATTTCCTTCGCCATCTTGATTATTTCGCCCCTGACGGTGTCTACTTCCCTGATTTCTATCGTTTTTCCCATTTTGAAGAGTTTCAGCACGTTGGATATAACAATCTTCCATTATTTCTCTTCTTTCGCGACATTCTTCGCCTGGATTTTGTACTTCCTCTCGAATTTCTTCATTAGCATTTTCTATAGGCAAATTTCGTCTTATTTCTTCTCTAACTGATCTTGAATTTGACTTTGTAGTGCTTCTTGACCTTCTATTTTGTAATCTCATGTTTGCCATCCTCAACTCGTGATTTTGCCTTGTCAGATTTGCACGTTCTTCTGCTTCTAATCGCCTTTCTTCATGTATTGTTTGCCTCAATGCCTCTAACGCTGCAATCTCTTAATTTCCATGAATTATTCCTCCAATTACTTCTTGATCTCTCTCCTCTTGTCCATTGCCTCCTAATTGCTGCTCTTATCCCATTTCATCTACAGAATCTGATCGCCAAGTATGTACACTCACTCTGTCATAATCCACAGTTCTATTTTGTATTGGTGTACGTTGAATTGGCGGTTGAACTTGATTTTCTCCATTGTTCCTTGTGTTCATTCTTGAAGATTCATCTATTTCGTCTCTCCCTTCTCCGGCAAGTCTCCTACTCCTTCTAATAGTTGTTGGTTATTTTGATGCATGTCTTCTTCTAGCCATTTTTCAATCTTAATGAGTTGTTGAAAGTTTACATGAAATTCTTTATCTACTATTCCAAATTATTTCCAATCACAATATCAATCTTCAGTCCCTGTTTCTGGCGCCATATGTAGTTGCAGGAAATCCCACACTACACCCCTTACAAGAATTCACACAATCAAGTCATTTTAAGATGAACAATCATAATCTTTATTGATTAATCTCACAAACGTTACAAGATGAAAAGGAAATAAACTAAAGAATTAACAACCGCTCTGAACTTTCTCTCTCCTAATGACTTGCTCAACACTCGAAAAAGATCTCTCATCTCTTAAGTCTGTTCGGCTCTTTATATAGGGCATTACATAGTGGATGACATCTAAGCTGTCCTTTATTTTCGGATCTAACTTGCGACATTATCGCAAGTGTACAAATACTAAACCTCGCAACACTCCTAAATCTCGCTAGGTCTTCACATCTTTCTCATGTTCAGGCTGTCGTCATCCGTTGCGTCATTTTTATTACCAATCTACGATATCTTCGCAGTGCGTCGTTCATGGATTTCGCAAGGGTATTGGTGTTGCGATATTCTGATCCTACAATTATTACACATCATCAAAGTTCAATTGCATCACAACTTCGACAACAATACTATGGTTATATGTATCACTCCACCTTAGTCAATACTCCATCTCACATGGAAACCACTCCCCCTTACATAATGATCCGAAAACCATATGTATTTGTAGTGTGAACTACACATTAATTCTCCCCCTTTTTGTCAATAAAATTGGCAAAGGTACGAAAACTAGTGGGATCCTTATGAAATTTCCATAGAGACATTTCATGACCAAAAGCAAGTACATATCAACTTTTTAGATGCAATCATATAGCCGAAGCTAAATGCTTTCATCATGGAGTTTATAAAGATACAAGATAACCCCTATAATATTCCACAGCCACACTCCCCACAAAGATTTGGCAATTAAGCACAAGTTTAATTAAGAACTCTCCCCCATTAAATGTCATTCCCGAAAGAACAACAAGAGCGACCTTTCTTTCACGAGAAAAAAAAGGATTTCTTTGGACATAACAAATCACATACGAATATGAATTTGAATCCAAATAATATTCAATTAAATTAACCACAAGAAAACCCATGATTAATCTAATCGGAAATGCTCAACATAAGAGAACTTACAGAGACGCACAGTATATACATAAAATATGGATCAGGGAAGATCAATACTGCGGAATAAACAAGGATTCATTCTATTTTCCATCACTATTTGCACAATGACATACAATAGACATAATCCTTGTAAACAAAAGTTTTATCCTTTCTTTCATCAAAATATGACATAAAAGGCTTTAACTTTTGTAATGTCAAAAGTTCATTCATTCTTTTATCAATACATGCATATCGACATATGAAAAACTTAACTTTTGACAAAGTATGTGACAATCATAGTTCACGGACGCAAACACACATATCCCATAAAAAATTGCAATATATGAAACCATAAAGATTAATACTGCAAAAATCATCTTCCAAACAATCTTTTTAGAATTTAAACAAATAAACCTAAAAACATGAAGATGAAAACGTTGTACATAGCTATGTGTAATCACAATAATGGCTATTCCAAACTCTAGTTATTCTTCTAAACAAAACAAGAAATAAAATTCTCATCAGAAGATTTACTAGACAACTAAAATCACAATTTACTCATCATCTTCATCATCGGAAACACTCCAAGATGCTTGAATCATGTTCAATTCTTCCTTGAGCTCGGGAAACTTAATTGCAACCAATAAAAATTGTTCTTGTACGCACTTCACCCTTGTGAAGTTTTTGAAGAAGACTCAAGGTGGTAGGATCGCAAAAACCGTCAAGGGAATCATCTCTTTGTCTTTTGCACACATTCTCCCTTATATGTTTGAAAGTACAAATACGAACGAGTTTGGGTACCCCAAGAGAATTGCCAATTGAATCAAAACCACGTTCACGGCAAACTTGACTAATCAAGCAAGGGTAACCTAACTTCTTGTTGGGTGAAGTCATCGAAGTCATTTGAAAGATGATGAAACCACAAATATCGAGACTCGGAACACCCAATTCAAGGAAATAGACCAATTCCGCAAACTCGTGAATCCATCGAGAATTCTCAATTGTGGAGGGACAAAGGTTAGAGATACCAAGTTTTCCGAAAGCCATAAAGGCCACACTAAGAACATTAGTAGGAAATTTCTCTCGATTCCAAGCAACCTTCTTACCACAAAGACCAAGAGAGATGTCTTCATGCGATGGTCGTTCATCACTTGGCCTAGGTAGACGAACATTTCCCAACGGAATTTTGGTAATCTTCGAAATTAACTCTTTATTAGCAAGAAATCTTTCTCTATTTATCATGGTTTTGAATTCCATTTTTTCGAGATCAACATCATGAATGTTGACATAGAAAATTCTTGTGAGAGTATCAAATCCTTGACCAAGACCATCAAAGATGTTTCCAAGATTGAATTTTTCAAAGCAAACTAAATCCTCTTTATATCCACCAGATGAATCCAATTTATTTTCTAAAATAAAACCCATAGATGAAATCCTTTCAAAAACATTAGCACAAGAATCATTGACAAATATAATTCTAATAGAATTTTGGTCTAAAGGAAGATTCATGCTAGAGGAACCCAAACTTTTTGAAACCTTGAAATTCATCATGAGATCTAGAAATTGGAGAGAAACAAGAGGAAATCACTTACTTGGAATGAACTTTGACCACCCCTTTGTCTTATTTTCCTCCAAGGAAGATTTAATGGAGGAATATCAGGAACCCTAGAAAGTTCACGTACGCAGACTGATGGGAGGAAGAAGAAGGTACGCGTACTTCTTCTTTATAAGCTCACTAATGGGCTTGGACCCGTTTATGAATTCCGGCCCACAAAAGGAATGTGGGATTTTCTTTGATGTTCACACATCAAGGTTGTGCATCCCGTGACAACACAATTTGTGAGAAGAACCGGATGCAGTAGAAAGCTTATTCAAAAATCCAAGAATGATATCATTTTAACCCAACTGTACACAAATCAAACCATTTCTTGCCACATCTCAAGATATATACAAATGGGGTAGTGCCAGGCTTGTTAGAAAGAGGCATGATGTGCAGATAGATCCTCATGCAATATTTCTGGTTGATATTTGTGAGCAGTCCCAGTGATATAATCAAAGTAATGATGATAATCAGGGTTATCTTTCTATCTTTCTTTTTATATGACTAGAAAGAAGATTCTTCCGATTCCTTGACCCTGTGTCAAAAACATGAGAACCCGCATTGGATCTACTTGTGTTGAAAGAGTGTTTAGTCCGTACATCATTATTCCATAGTTTTCCAAGTTCTTAGATGTAATGAGATTATCATGAGAAACCATAGGTTTTGTCCATAATAATCTTTGAAAAATCTTTAAGAATTTCTGGCGTGCATTACAGATGCCAAGAGCAAGTTTTCCAAAGAAATTTCCCATAGGGCAATTTTTAAGGATCAAACAAACACAAACTTATTAGGTTTATCGTGTTTGCCTGCTCTGATACCAATTGAAAAAGCGGGGGTACAACAACCACACCCAATATTTCGATTAGCAATATGTATGGACTAACTCCAATATACTTTTAAGAGAATCAACTAGACAGTCAGACTCAATCTTAATAAAAATATATCAAAGAGCTATATATCACTTTCTCGATTCAATACTTACTCAAGCAAATATAAATCTGCAAGTCTAATTGAATACAAGAGAAATCACTTGAATGGTACTAAAGACCAATGTTCAAGGATCAATCAATTTCAATCAACAACCAAAGATTGGATTTCCAAATTGATCGATTCAAACACACAACCTGTGATATTTCAATTATATAACAAAATATAATGGGAAAAGAAATAACACAGACACCAGAAGTTTTGTTAACGAGGAAACAGCAAATGCAAAAAAACCCCGGGACCGAGTCCAGTTGAACACACACTCGTATTAAGCCGCTACGCACACTAGCCTACTATAAACTAACTTCGGTCTGGACTGTAGTTGAACCCAAATCAATCTCACACTGATCCAAGGTACAGTTGCACTCCTTACATCTCTGATCCCAGTGGGATACTATGCACTTGATTACCTTAGATGATCTCACCCACAACTAAGAGTTGCTACGACCCAAAGTCGAAGACTTTAATAAACAAATCTGTATCACGCAAAAAAGTCTACGCTAATAGACAAATATGTCTCCCACGAAATACCTACGAGTTTTGTTCCGTCTATTGATAAATCAAGGTGAACAAGAACCAATTGATAACCCGGACTTATATTCTCGAAGAACAACTAGTATTATCAATCACCTCACAATAATCTTAATCGACTAGCGAAAGAAGATTTTGCGGAATCACAAACGGTGAGACGAAGATGTTTGTGACTTCTTTTATATCTTGCCTATCAGAGAAATCAATCTCAGGCCAATCTTTACGATTGTACTTAGTACGATAGAAACAACAAGATCAGATCACACAACTACGAGAAAGTAGTATCGGCGTGGCTTCACAATACCAATGAAGTCTTCAAGTCGTTAACCTACAGGGTCTCGATAGAAACCTAAGGTTAAAGGAGAATCGACTCTATCTTATACAACTAGTATCATACAGGAGGTGTGGGGACTAGTTTTCCCAGTTGATAGAGTTCTCCTTTATATAGTCTTTCAAATCAGGGTTTGCAATCAATGTTAGCTTAGTAACAAAGCATTCAATATTCACCGTTAGATGAAAACCTGATTGGATTCAAGCTAATATCTTTCAACCGTTAGATCGAAACTTAGCTTGTTACACACAAATGAAATGCACGTTTTTAGTTTTGTGTAACCGTACCCAAACATGTACATTTAGTTGGTTCAACAGTTGTTAACCAAATGGTTAGACATATGAGCACTTTCATATCAACCATATTCTTGTTTACCATAATTTGTTCAAATGACTCAAATGAACTAGTTAGAGAGTTGTTCAATTGCTTAGATCTTTATAATAGACACAATTAAAACAAAAACGATTTGATTCACTCGAATCGATTCATGAACTTTATAGCCACGGTTTGCAATTATGCATTCCTTAGTTTATATAGGTTTAAGTTCACAAATAATCGTTTTTAGAAAATAACCAACTTAAGTACACGAACTGGTACGCGGACTTAAGTACCCGGAATAAGTTTGTTTTTAGTTTACAAACTCCAGCAGAATTTCTCGGATGAGAACTTCCGACAGTACGCGGACTCTAGTTCTGGTTTTCCTGAGAAGCGAAGTATGCATACTTTGGTTCAAAGAATAAGGACTTACACACATATGTGTTACCACACAATGTTTATATCCTTCCATGGTTATGTAATCTAAACTCTCATTTCAATCATTGAAACATTCTTAGAGGACGTTATATAGTTGTTATTCACAAACCATTTTTCGTTAAAGCCATTTTCAAGTGATTGAAACTTAATATGACTTTCGTCACTAGTAAAGATGAACTTGGCCAAAGAGAAAGCTTACCAACACATATTTGGATAAATAGATAAGAAAGATAAACTTGGCTCGAAATAGCTAATGTGTATAATCATAGTCTATATAGCAAAACGACTTCTGTCTCAAGATAGGAGATAGAGTAGATAGACTTTTGAGTGATAGATAAGTTCAAGTCTCCACATACCTTTTAGTCGATGAAGTTCCACAAGTTCCTTGAGTAGTTCTTTGTCTTTGTATGATGATCTCCATGGAGTCTTGAGCACAACTACACTTTCTATCTTAGTCCGAGACTTAGCTAATAGTAGAATAGAAATCAAGACTTATAGTTTTGATAACTAACATTGACAAACATGCTTGAGATAACAACGCATGCGAGTTCGACCGAGCAGTGCTCTAACATTAAGCTTATATGGATTTGTAATGCATATCATTGAATAACAACCAATTAACTAGTAACATCGAGGACACATTTTTTTATTTGTATTCCCTTGTTGTTTTTCAATGTGTACATGTTTGTTGTCTTGTTTTTCTTTTATAATGGAAAATATAAATTAATAAACAACACCTTAGTAATGGATGTGGTGTGATATTAATACACTTAGTTTGAGACTATATTATAATATAAATTATTCAGTAAAAATATATGTGATTTTTGTGATATACACAAACAAAGGAAATAAAATTTATGCATAAAATATATTGGAGACTTTATTTTATTTTTATTTAGTTCATTGATATGTATATTATCTAATTCACTTGCTAAAGCACTAGAGTTTAGACAACCTCATCTTTTGTTTTTTCAAGATATACTTTTAGAACTTTAATTATTGATTTTTATTAATTTTTTGACTAATATTAATGTGTTAGCTTTTAATACTTTAATGGTATACTATGTTCTAGTTTTTTTTTACGGTGAATCCATTCTCTTTTATAATAACTTCTTTGTATACAATTATATCAACACAAGTGTGCTCCTTTTATCATTATTCTTTTCTTTTCGACTAGAAGATAATAATAACCTTTTATTGTCAAACTTGAGAACTTATGGAGAGGATGACAATAAAGTAGGATAAATATCCTTTAATTTTTAAACCTAAAGAACCTCTGGAGTTTATCTTAATAAAGGTATAATTTAATACACAAACAAAGACAAACAAGCAAACCCATGAAGATACTTAGAAGCTTCCTTCCTTCGAGAAAGAGATGCAACATAACAATGTTACAGCAGAACCTCTATTGATAGGCAACATCAGACGACATTTTTTTTGATGCAACATAACAATGCTCCAAACAATGAATTTCGTGGTGCACTTGCGACATTTGTCGCAGTTGTTTCAAAAAATTTACCTCTGACACTGAATCTGACCTTGTCTGTTTGAATTCCCATATTTCTAGTTTGGGTTTTGAAGAGAAGTACTCTTTAGCTGCTGTGGAAACCACTTTCCACTCTCTAGCAGAATTTCTCGGGATGAGAACTTCCGATCTCGTATATGTAAGAGAAATGAAGGAGTTTATAACTAGGGTTCTGATCTGTATATGTAAGAGGAGAAGAATTTGGGGGTTCTAGTCAGAACCGTGGATTTCTTAGATTGCATCGAGATTGCATAGATATTTGATCAAAAACCATTCGGGGAGCACCTTAAACGTGCATTTGTTCTCAAAGGTGTCAGAGACCGATGGAGAGGGTGCAATCGTGCAAGTGCTGGTTTTTGGATTTCTATAATCTGGAAAAGAGAAACTAAGTTAATTCTGATCTTAGTTAGACTTATCAAAGTGGAGGTTTCGGTTATTCAAGTCTAATCGAATGCCTTAACAAGAAATACTAGTTAACTAACCTAGTACTTGTCTTGTTTAAAAGTTAAAGGTCTAAGTTATATGGATAATTAGAGCCTGATGAGAAAAATAAAGTTATCTTTATTTTGGTCTTATCGAACAAGCGATTGTATTTGTACAATCGGTTTAGCAAAGGAACTAAGGTGCTTAGTTGATTTTTGGTTTGCTAAACTATTAGGGAAAATTGCTTTGGGCAATTATTTCCTTGATAACATATCAAAACAAAGTACTTTGTAGTTTCGGTTTTGATATTGGTTATCAGAAATGGTGTGTGGAACCCTCGTGCTTAACTCTATAGGTTGCAAGTCTATTTTGAGATTTGTAAGATTGTTTTCGGTTTGTCCTTTATTTTTTCGTTTCTTTGTCATTTTGTGACAAAAAAAGGTAAAAATATATGGAGTAAACAAGTGATACTGGCATTGATTTTATATTGATTGGTATAACTAAGGAAAAGAACATTGGTGCTTAAACGTTTATCTAACGAAAGAGTGAAAGCATAGACTAAGGGGGAGTAACATATCATTACAAAGGAATAACAAAGACATGCGGATTAATAAAATATACCTATCTTACCTTTAGGTGGAGTAATATTCCTTGTTATCACAATGTCAACAGCGGCATTTACGGATTGAATGTATACATGTTATTGTGTTGTTGAATTCGGGAATCAAGCGTATGTGTAATGAATTCTTGTAATTTATTTATCCATATGATGTAAGAGTTTTGTCACTAAATTAACAAAGGGGGATATTGTTAGAGCATAGCTCGGTTGAACCCACCAAGCGTTGGTATGTCAAGTTTGGTTGTTATATTTTAGTGAATCAACACTCGTTTAAAGAGTCGATTGATTATGTACTAGAGTCAACTTCGTATAGGTTAGCTTGAAAGTGTTAGGATATGATACATTACAAGTATTGCGAAGACTTGAAGAAGTGAAGAAGTAAGAAGCTACAACGACAACATCATCCTTCCACTTGAGGTTAGTGATATTTTACTTGAACTGTTTAGTTCCCTAACGTATATTTCAAGTCGTGCATATTGAAAACAAACTGCGAAGCATGAACACTCTAGATAGACATAGTATTAAGGAATACAATATGAGGTTTATTGCTTAACCATTAAACTTTGTAGATATGACATCGACATAATCGTTTAAATACTATTGTGATTATGTATGGGTATGAGGTGAGTATTTCATCCTAGGAAACAATGTTTTACATGTGTTTTAAGGAAGTAAATTCATGAACTTGTTTTGTGAATCGAAAAGGAAATCGTCAGGCGTTATTGGTATTGTTATTCATTGCATATCTTGTGAACAACCAATATGTGTGATTAGTATAACCGCTCATGACTTGTTTGTGTTCTTGGTAAAACTATTCTCAAAGGCCTGACTTATGTATTGGTAGGACTTTTATTAGTGAAACCAATCTTAAGTAATCACCTGAGATGGTATGATCGAGTTTGTGATTTTGTGTAAGACCAAATCTGGGTAAAGGGGAACCGATCCTAGTAATAGGTGCAACACATCACAAAGGGGAATCGATCCTTGTATGAGGTGCAACATGTTTTAGCAGAAAGGGGAACCGATCCTATGGACATGTTCAACACGTTTTTACGCAAAGGGGAACCAATCCTATGGACATGTGCAACACATTAAAGTTAGATACCATTTATATATGTGGGGAACCAATCCTAGTACCTAGTCAACCGAATTTTGGAAAGCTAGTGTGATTATGCACAGTACTCACATGGAGGTAGAACCGAAACTTGTTTTGGTAGATACGTTAAACCCATGATTGGTGATTGAGTGCTCTTGATCAATCACATAGTTCTTGAAAGTCAGATGAACCAATTCTAAACTTGTTTGGAAATGTGGCAAATCGGTTTCAAGATTGTAAGTATGAAAGAGGACTTACAAAGTAAGGATGTCGACATACTTTGAACATGTGCAGTAACGCTTATCTTTAATTTTTCAAAGTTATTCCTTAATAGCTAAAGGAAGAAAATCCCATGATCGAAACATAAATAAGTTAAGAATCTTTTAATTAAGGTTTTTAATTTTATTTTAGGAAAACGATAATTAGTAATGTGCATTTACTAGTTGAAGATTTTCTAAAGAGATTTTCGGTCATTATTTTGGACAGAGCATTTCCAGGAATTACGGAAACCGAATTTGGAATATATTGCATATCTTGAGAATATTTTCGGTTTTGGAAATTCCTTGGTGTCCAAACTTCCTTGTCTATAAATACTTGAAGTTTGCATTTCTAGCAAACTAATCCTTCGTGACAAAGAAACTTCCTCGGTTGTGTTGTTACCTGGTGAAGCCACCTATTCGGAGAGGAGAGTAACCTAATTAGGCGAAATCTCTTACGCCCGCTCAGTTTAAAGTCTTCTTTGGGATTGAGAAGCTCTATTAGTACCGTTGGTGGGAAACTAGATAATTACGGTTATCTTGTGTTTTCGATTGATTTGATTGACTAACGGTGGTTGTACTTTGATTGCACCTAGTTTGTTTATGCTTGAGAATCTTCTCTTCTGATATAAGATTCACTCAAACTAGATCAAAGTTTCGACAGGGATCTTTAGACTGTTTGTAGATCTAAAGACGTCTTGTGATAATCCATTGTTAACATACTCCGTTCTGTGTGTGATTGATCACAAGAGATTCAAGTTGTTGTGTGCAGGTTTTTATTGAAGTTCTAAGAAGATTTGAAGACAAAGAAGATATTGGAGATTTCTGATTTGGGGTTCATAATCTTTGGTGTGCATAATACTTGTTTCGGTATAGAGGATCAAATTATAATCGGTTTATCCTTGTGGTAGATTGGATTAATTAGTTGTGTAGATCGGCATTAATACAATTCTTTGTGATTAAAAGTATTGATTGCAAAATCTTAACAATTACCTTTGGTAGTTTAGAATAAGATAGATCTAAGAACCTGACCATGGAGTTTATTGAGATAAACAGAAGAGCCTTTGTCGAACTCACATCACTTGGTTGAAGAGAGTTGCTACCAAACAGATTTGTTATTCCTTTACAGTTTGGAATACGAACCAAAGGAATTGTTCCAAGTACATGACTTATTCATAAGTTGGAGGCGTGGGAATACAGACGGAACTAGGTGAACTATAGGTCTCAACTATACGAAGTTGGTTTAATTTTGTGTAGCGGCTTAATCCTGAGAGTATTCAATTCTGGACAAGGTCCCAGGGTTTTTCTGCATTTGCGGTTTCCTCGTTAACAAAATCTTGCTGTGTCATTTACTTTTATTTTACGCAATTATAATTATTTGTTATTATAATTTAAAGTAAATTACACAAACGTTAATTCCTATTTTACTTGATAGTAATCCTATTGTGTTTGGTTAATTCCGAACCTCTTATCAAGTAAACATACATCGTTGTTGTATTGTCTTGATCTCGTATCCATAGACGATCACACGAAGTGTGAACCGATTAGTTGTATTGTCTCGACTCAGTCCATAGACAATCACTTTCGGAGAAAGGACTTATAGGTAGGAAAATATTTGGCTTGAGGTATATTTGGGTACCCTCGTCTTTTCAATGTCTTATATACGAAGTTCAAAATATAAGCATTATACTTCATATTGTATTCCTTAATACTATGTCTAACTAGAGTATAATCATTCATGCTTCACAGTTATGTTTTCAATATGCACGACTTGAAAGATACGTTAGGGAATGAAACAGTTCAAGTCAAATATTACTAACCTCAAGAGGAAGGGTGATGTCTTCGTTGTAGCTCCTTACTTCTTTGCTTCTTCAAGTATTCATGTAATACTTGTAAGGTCTCATATCCTAATACTTTCAAGCTAACCTATACGAAGTTAACTCTAGTACATAATCAAGCGAATCTTTAAATGAGTTTTTATTCACTAAAATATGACAACCAAACTTGACATACCATTGCTTGGTGAGTTCAACCGAGCTATGCTCTAACATAAACATGAACATAAACATTTATATAATAAGGAATGCAATCTTTGCAAATCGTGGCTATAATGTTCATGATTGATTCAAGTGAATCAAACCGATTTTGCTTCAATTGTGTTCTTGTATAATTCTATGAGAATATAGCAATTGAACAACTCTTTAACTAGTTTCATTTGACTCATTTGAACTAGTTATGGTTAAGATGAATAAGGTTGATATGAGAGTAATCATATGGCTAGCCTCGGTTAACTATTTGTGAACCAACATGGTGTACACGTTTAGGTACGATTACATAAACCTAAATGAGGGTACATTTCATTTGTGTGTAACAAGCTAAGTTCGATCTAACGGTTGAAAGATATTAGCTTGGTTGAATTGGGTTTTTCATCTAACGGTGATATTGAATGCTTTGTTACCAAGGTAACTTGGATTGCAAACCCTGATTTGAAAACTATATAAAGGAGAACTCTAGCAACTGGGAAACCTAATCCCCACACCTCTTGTGTGTTAGAAGTTGCATAACTAGAGTCGATTCTCCTTTAACCTTAGGTTTCTTCGAGACCATGTAGGTTAAAGACTTCAAAGACTTCATTGGGATTGTGAAGCCAGAACCAACTATTTTCTTTGTAGTTGCGTGTTCTGATCTTGCCCGATTCTATCGTATTGAGTACAATTGAAATAATTGACTCGAGATTAATTTCTCTGATAGGCAAGATAAAAGTAATCACAAATATCTTCGTCTCACCGTTTGTGATTCCACAATATCTTGTTTCACTAGTCGATTAAGGTTATTATGAGGTGATTGATAATACTAGGTTGTTCTTCGGGAATATAAGACCGGTTTATCAATTGGTTCATGTTCACCTTGATTTATCAAAAGAGTGAACAAAAACTCTTGGGTATTTATGTGGGAGACAAATTTATTCAATCTATAGACTTTTCTGTGTGAGACTGATTTGTTTATCAAGTCTTCGACTTTGGGTCGTAGCAACTCTTGGTTGTGGGTGAGATCAACTAAGGAAATCAAGTGCGTAGAATCCTGTTGGGATTAGAGACGTAAGTAGCGCAACTGTACCTTGAATCAGTGTGAGATTGATTAGGGTTCAACTATAGTCCAGTCCGAAGTTAATTGGTAGTAAGTCTGTAGCGGCTTAATATAATGTGGTGTTCAATCTGGACTAGGTCCCGGGGTTTTTCTGCATTTGCGGTTTCCTCGTTAACAAAATTATGGTGTCTGTGTTATTTCTTTTCCGCATTATAATTTGTTATATAATTGAAATATCACAGGTTGTGCGTTTAGATCAATCAATTAGAATATCTAACCTTTGGTTGTTGATTTGCATTGATTGACACTTGAACATTGGTCTTTCGTACCGTTCAAGTTGTTTCACATAATAATCAGGCTCGCGGATTTCTATTTGTTTGATTTGCTGATTACATTGTATATAGTTTACTCTAGATTGAGTCTGATTGTCTAGTTGATTCTCTGGAAAGTGTATTGGAGTAAGCTTTCTCAGATTGCCAAACGAATTGTTGGGTGTGGCTGTTAGATCCCCGCATTTTCAGAAAGTTAATGTCAAACATAACAGCTATATGTTTTTTTTTTGCACAATCAAAATTGTGATTTTATTACTATTATCAGATCTGAATCAATACAAGACGGATCCTGAAAAGCAGTACAATATCAAGATCAAAAAAGAAAAATGCACCTAATAAATTCTATAATAGGTTTTGAAAGGTGATTCTAAAGGAATATTGTTACTTTTAGTGTAAATTTTAACACAGCTTTTATTAAGCCCACTTCCCTCTTTTGCCATCTTATTAGCACTGAAATTGACTTCCCTGTAGCTATGTTCTATTACATATTCAGTTAATGCAGAGCTAACCTTATTCCATCTGACAGTAGCAAACCATGGTAATTTTCTGTTTTAAAAGGCAAGCACAACAGCTTTTGAGTCAGACCTGAAGCACACCTGAAGAAAATTGTTTTGTACTTCCCATTCACCAGCACAGACTATTGCCATTACTTCTACAAAGAAGTTGGTTGCAATCCCCAGCCATCCTGCTACTGCAATGATAAAGTTCATACTCTGTCTTACTACAAATCCATATCCTGCCATTCCTGGGTTGCCTTTATAGGCTTCATCACAACAAATTAAGATTTGTGGTTCAGCTGGAAGTTTAAAATTGAGTTCCATCACCCTGAGTTTATATGTTTTCCTATATTTTATTCCAAAGAAACTCAGGATTTGAAGATCATAATCATCATTCTTCATGTATCCTTTGAATCTGAATTCACACTCACTAGTAAGAAAGACCATCTTCTGCTTGATTTTCACAAGGCTTTCAGTTTTTCATCAAATACCAAACTATTTCTGTAAAACCATATTTCTCTCAATGTAATAAAGGCAGCAGCTATCCAGAGTTCTTGTATTACTGAACTTTTGTGTTTAGCTAGCTTTAGAATGTCTTGTACTGAACTTGGATTCTTGAATTTAAAGATATTACCAATCCAGAGCCATAAGTTAAGACTGAATTCACAGAACCATAGCACATGCTCCAAAGTTTCCTCTGCATATTTACACATGGAGCATCTAGAAGTATTATTGAAACCCTTTTTCCTCATTTTGTCATCAGTTGCACAGATATGTCTAGATATTTTCCATATTGAGCTTTTAACTGTGGGATGAACACATGCTTTCCATATCATCTTAAAGATATTTCTGATTGGGAATTTTTCCCTTATACATTGTACTGCAGAAGAAACACTGAAGGTACCAGTGATTGACCCACTCCATATTCTTTTATCTTTTTGCCCATCTGTAACTGGCAGTTCATTGATTGCAAAGAAGTTTAAGAATTCAACTGGAATGTGCCAAATTCCATTAATCAAGAGAGTACTAACCTTAGTATGTTTATGTTGCTGAATGAATTCATTTCCTGGATATAATGCACTTAATGGCTTGTCTTTGATCCAATCATCTTCCCATACATCTATACTCTGACCATCACCTACTAACCATCTTGTGTTTTCCTTTACATCATTCATAACACTCCTTATACCTGGCCAAATGGAGGATTTCCTATAATATGTTATCCATTCTCCATTTTTCTTCTTGAATTTTGACTGAAAGAATAATGCCCATTCCTCTTCTCCCTGTTGCACTTTCCAGGATAACTTCATTAATAGTGCCATGTTGATGATGTTTAGCCTTCTTATGCCCAGTCCACCTTCTTCCAAAGGAGAACAAACCTTGTCCCATTTCAAAGTTATTGTTTTTCTCACATTTGGGTCACCTGACCATATGAAGTTTCTTATGATTCTTTCACATTCTTTTAACACACTTCTTGGCCATTTGTATATGGACATATTGTACACAGGTATGTTGCATAATACAGTCTTGATCAATGTAAGTCTTTCTTGGAATGCTAGCATTTTACCTTTCCATCATGCTAGATAGTTATGAATTTGTTCAACCACACTCCATACATGGAAATATTTGACTCTTCGTGTGAATAGCATTACTCCTAGATATTTATCAGGAAATACTGATAGCTGCATTTGACATTCTTCTGATATAGCTTCTTTCCTTGATGAATGAGTTCCTCCTACAAAGCATTTGCTTTTAGCTGAGCTTATTACTTGACCAGATGCTGCTTGATATTCTTTTAAAGTCTTCATTAGTCTTCTGACATTTCTCTTATCTCCATTGCAGAACAAGAACATATCATCTGCAAAAAAGATGTGTGTAGGGAAAATTCCATCTCTATTCACCATTGGAACAAGTTTTCTGTCTTCCACCATTTTTATTAGTGCTTTGCTTAACACATCTTCAACAATGATAAAAAGAATTGGAGATAGAGGGTCTCCTTGTCTAAGACCTCTACTTGTTGAAAAATACCCTGCTGGATCCCCATTGATTAAAACTGAAATTCTTGTATATGAGAACACAATGTTCAACCATTTAATAAAGTTAGCAGAGAATCCCAATTTTTGTAGAACTGCAAACAAAAATTCCTAGCTGATAGAATCAAAAGCTTGTGTGATGTCAATCTTCATTGCTACATTCCCCCTCTTCTAGGTATATCCAATTCATTCACCATTTCTGAAACAAGTACTATCTGTTCTTGAATAGATTTACCTTTGATAAAAGCTCCTTGCTGGGGAGAGATGATCTTACTCAGCATACTACTTATCCTCATAGCAAGAATTTTAGTGAAAATTTTGAAGAATAAGTTGGCCAGACCAATTGGTCTAAATTGATGTGGCTTTTTAGCATTCTTCACTTTGGCTATCAATACTAAGAAGTTTGAGTTTAGACCATTAGAAATATAACTTCTTTTCCAGCAGTATTGGATAGCTTTTATGACATCATTACCAATTATGGACCAGCATTTCCTGTAAAACCATCCACCAAAACCATCTGGTCCTGGTAAGCTATCAGGATCCAATTCATGAACTGCAACCTTTATTTCTTCTGCACTAGGAACTGAGTCTAGTATAAACTTATCATCATTGCTTAATACTTCAGGCACAACTTGTAATAGATTATCTGACATTTGTACTTCAGAGTGTTTAAATTTATCTTCGAAATGTTTAACTAGAACATTAGAAATTTCTTGTTGAGTTGCAACCAATATACCTTGTTCATTCTCAATTTCAGAGATGGTATTATGAGCATTTCTTATCTTGATACTTGTGTGAAAGAATTTTGTGTTGGCAGCTCCTTCTTTCAACCATTTATTTCTGGATTTTTGACGAAGAATAACTCTTTGTTGACTAGATATTACTTCTTGCTCTCCCCTAGCTGTCACCAATTTATTCAACAACTGAATATCTTCAAGATTATTGTCAGATAATAAAGATGCAGATAATACCTTTTCTTCAGCTTGTTTCAGTTTAGTGTTTAAGTCCCCAAAAATTTCAGAGTTCCATCTTTTGAGAATTACTTTAAGATTCTTCAGTTTCTTCATGTACACAAATATTGGAGTACCAATAACTTCTTTCTTCCATTCATTCTCAATAACTTGCATAAAAGTTTCATGGTTAGACCATACCTTGAAAGCCTTGAATGGAACATTTTGAGGCTTGGGAAAAGATTTATTTGCTCCAGTTAGAGGCCCATGGTCTGATGTACCTCTTATACCAACATTGTATTCCCAATTTGGGTATAAGTCTAACCACTTAGAATTGTACACAGCTCTATCTAAGTTTCACAATATTCTCTTTACTCCCACTCTATTATTGCACCAAGAGAATTTTATACCTGTTCTAGGAGCTGAAATTAGCTCACATGAGTGAAGACAATTATTGAAATCCAACATGGCTTCTCTCAGTGGATTCCTACCACCTTTCTTTTCATCCATACATAAGATAGCATTAAAGTCTCCTATTAGCAACCATGGTAGATTATAGGAACTTATTAATAACAACTCTTGCCACAATTCCTTTCTATCTATTGTTAGATTAGCTCCATGAACTCCTGTAATGAAGACTCCCCCAGCATCCACTGTAATGGCTTGTCTTGTTACAGAAATAACTTTAGGATCTGCTATAGATGCATTCCAACACAACCAAATGTTGTCATTTTCCTCATTAGTACTATTATGAATTAATGTGCATTGCATTCCCATTAACCTCATCATTCTAATATATTTTGAAGTAGCTTTAACTTTTGGTTCAACAAGCCAAACCAAGGAATGACTAAAGTTTTTAACTAACCTCTTCAGTTTATCTTTGGCTTGAATTCTTCTCAAGCCTCTGATATTCCAATAGAGAACTCTCATTTAGAAAATTTTTTTTGAAGATGAGGGCTCTTCTTCCCATAATCAACTTTTTTTGTAGCTTGCTTTCTGGTTGTAACCTTTGGCAATTCTGGCTTCTTAGCAACTTCTAAAATGACTTCTTTTACTGTAGGTGAAATTTTAACCTCAGTGTTACTGGTGGATGATGCAATTTCCAGCATTTTATTTACTTCAAGTGGTGGAAAGTCTTTAATAAGATCAAGATTAGGCTCCATCTCCTTTACAAGATCAACATTAGGCTCAATTTCTTTAAGTACTTCATATCTACCAGAAGAAATTTCTCCCTCTTCCATTTGATCATGAACTAGTATTTGAGGCATTAAGACTTCTGTTATCATTGTGTCTTGTTTCTCTGGAAAGCATATGTCAAATCCAACAGGAATTGAATTATCTTCCTTATTTTTATTCTTTTTTATATATCTGATTCCTTGAATATCACCTTGAACAGAAGAACCATTCTTCTGAGTATTATCACTAGAGACATTTGATTCATTCTTTCTAGCATCTTCCTTTCTTTTAACTCTGCATTCTGAAGCATAATGTCCAATGACTTTACAGTGTACACAGAATTTAGGGACTTTTGGTATCTGAATTCTTTGAATAAAACCTCCATATTTTGTTTTGATCCAAACTTTCTCTGGAATAGATTTATTCAGATCAACTTCAACTAATACACTTGCATAATACCCAATTTTTCTTTGTAGTGTAATATCATCTACCTTCACAGGTCTTCCTAATGCTTTACCAATATCCATGATTATCTTTTCTTTCCAGTATTCAATGCTCAAACCAGGTAGATGAAACCACACAAAAGTTGTTGATGATTTTTGTTCTGCTGGCTTGAAATTTGGTTCCCAATTCCTGAGTTTAACACTCTGAGATTCTACTTCCCAATAACCTGACCAAACTAGATGTTTATCATCCTTATTGTCTAGTTTAATAGCAAAGAAACCTTTACCCAGAGGGATACATTGACACTCGCCTTTAATATTTCATTGTGCTTTAAGAGATTTCTCAGTAGTTTCCATGGATAATTTTGAAAAATCCAGTCGACCGATGAGACTAAATTTCCACTCATTTAAACAATCTTCTATATCTTCATCTGATATACAAACTTCAGGTTCATGGATATGATCTTCAGATTTATCTCCAGATTTAAGAGAAGAACTAAAAATACCAGATCCAAAAATAGAATCCATCGAGATCTTAATCTAAAGAGCTAAGACTAAGATTTAACGAAGAAAACTAGAAGAATCAACCAGGATTGAAACACCAATCATTAGCAGAAGTAAGAATTCACCTGAATTAATGAAGATGAATCACTGAAATCGAGAATTTGGATGAAGAAAATTCGCCGAGTTAGTCGCCCGATTTGCAGAGCTTAACTCACCAGTTTATTGGAGTTAAACATAACAGCTATATGATGAACAGATATAACACACAATTTAAACCTATGGCTTTGATACCAATGTTAGCATATCAACCTCTAAACATGCTTTATGTAATTGTTATTACAAGATACAACATACATGCTGATACAGATACTTACTTTAGTTTAAGATCACATGTTCTATATGTAGAAACATCAAGATGATCATTAAACATAAAGAACATACTTTATGCTTAACTCTATCATGGTGAGACACAACTACTTCATGCTAAGACTAGCTGCATACTTAGGATTAAAGTAGATAACTAACACATGATAAACAAGGAGATAATATAGCAGATATACCTGACTTTTGCTTTAAGAAAGGTAGTTGATTACTTATAGGTATATGCCTTAGTCTAGGTTCCGTTTCAGCTGGAAGCTCTTCCACTTTTATGTCCTTCAACTTCTAATGGAAGAAATGCTTTAAGTAAGTCTAGAAGGGAGTCCACCTCCTATTGCATAGACATGTGTCACCTACTCATCCATCATGAGGTGGAGACACATCCCTTAACTTCAAATAAAAAACTTGCATGCCACTTAATGGATTAACTTGATGTACTTTAGCCTTATGTACAATCCTCACAAAACAGTAAAAGTCTTGCCTTTAGTACATAATCCAAACATTAAACACACACTTGATTAAGATTAGGCTAATCCGGTTTTATTAAACTAAAAATGATTTGTTGCTAAACCATTAAAAAGCTAACAACAACCACCTAACTCTAACACATGAAAGTTACTAACAAAAGGGGTGTTCTGAAGGTGAAATTCCAAATTTGCGCATCTTTCTAGGCATGGTATTCGACTTCCATTTTCAATCATAACTTTAAACACTTCATCTCTAATCACCTCAATATTCAACTATTTAGTTATAGATGGATCAAGAAAGTTGTGAGTTCTACCTGAATCTACTAGAATTGTGAGTTTCTCCTTTTTAATTTCCCCCAGAGTACGCATGGTTTGTGGTCTTGTCGACCCTGCATGCATAGAAATTTCAGTTGTCGCTTCTGCTTCCATGTCCTCTGGAATGTACTGTTTTTATTCATCAAAGTCCTCTCCTTCCATGAGAAATAAAGTTTTCCACTTACATCTATCGCCTCGAAACCATCTTTCATTGCAGTTATAACACAATTGCTTCTTTCGACGTTCCTCTGCCTCTTCCGTAATCAACCGCTTTATTGGTGGAATAGGATTACTTTTAATTGGTGATGGTGTAGGTGTAGTATTAAGACGTACCGCACGTCTGTAACTCTATCTTCGCAAACTAACCTTTTCATCTTGTAAAGGAGCCTATAGTCTCAACTAAAGATTTTGGACTTAATGCTTGTACTTCCAGTCGTACCTCAGGCTTCAATCCACCAATATAACATCTCACCAAAAATCTTTCTGGAAGATCACTTACCAAGTTTGATAATCGTTCGAAATCCTCTTGATAATCTCCAATAGAGTTAAAATAAGTCTGACTAATCTTGGTCAAGGCTGCCGTTGGGTCGTCGTATTTTGTGCGTCCAAATCTCTTCAAAAAATATGCAGAGAACCCTTCCCAATTAGGGTTAGGTGATATTTTCTTCATCCACTTATACCATTGTAACGCCTTCCCATCAAGATTAATAATCGCCAATTGCACCTGTTCTGCAACCGGTATTTCATAAAATTGAAAGTACAATCAGCACGATATAACCAACCTTCATGATCAGTACCTTCAAATCGCGGAAAAATCACCTTCCCATCATTCCTAGATGTGTTACGAGCTCCACTGTTTGATGCCAAGTCTTTTTCCAACAACTTCTCCAATTGTTCCGCCGGACGATTATTTTATGTAGCCATCGCGGTAACTTGTGCTGTCAATTGCTCCACCAATGTTCTTTTATGTTCTCGAGTTTTGGTCATACAAGGAGCGAAACCGCTTTGATACCAATGATAAGAATTTTGATTCTTATCACGGCCAGCATAAGCGATAATGCAAAAGAGATACAAAGGGAGAATAAAAATCTTAAGTTTTCTGAATGAATAACAATCAACCTGACAAACGCCTTAAATAGACGAAAACATAAAAGACTCCTAATCAAACTCCTATTCCTAATGTTATCAAACTTGGGGATAAAAAAACTCAGTATAGAAAAACCTTCCAAGACTCCTAAATAAACAAAATACTGAAATTAAATCCTATAGGACTTTTACGTATGCTCCAACTCTTATTAGGAGAAGGTTTATGCAGTTGTGCCGCAATCATCTTCTGTCTCGGTAGTACTGGATTCTATCAGTTGCTTGTGACTTCTAGCAAGCTTGCAATCATTACAAAAAAGTGGTTGATGTAAAGAAAAAGGGGAAGATAGATTTTTATACACTTTATTCATAGTATGTGAAAATGCGGGGGTCGTCTAACAACCACGCCCAACTATTCGTTTGGAAATCTTAGAGGACTTACTCTAATACACTTTCTAGAGAATCAACAAGACAGTCAGACTCAATCTAGAGTAAAGTATATCAAAGAGTTTAATATCTCTATTTCAAAATGTAATCAGCAAATCAAACAGATAGAAATCCACGATCCTAATTATTATGTGAAACAACTTGAACGGTACCAAAGACCAATGTTCAAGTGTCAATCAATGCAAATCAACAACCAAAGGTTGGATATTCTAATTGATTGATCTTAACGCACAACCTGTGATATTTCAATTATATAACAAAATATAATGCGGAAAAAAAAAAACACAGACACCAGAATTTTGTTAACGGGGAAACCGCAAATGCAGAAAAACCCCGGGACCTAGTCCAGTTTGAACACCACAATGTATTAAGCCGCTACAGACTCTAGCCTACTACCAATTAACTTCGGACTGGACTGTAGTTGAACCCTAATCAATCTCACATTGATTCAAGGTACAGTTGCGCTCCTTACATCTCTGATCCCAGCAGGATACTACGCACTTGATTCCCTTAGTTGATCTCACCCACAACCAAGAGTTGCTACGACTCAAAGTCGAAGACTTGATAAACAAATCTGTCTCACACAGAAAAGTCTATAGGATTGAATAAATCTGTCTCCCATAGAAATACCCAAGAGTTTTTGTTCCGTCTTTTGATAAATCAAGGTGAACAGGAACCAATTGATAAACCGGTCTTATATTCCCGAAGAACAACCTAGTATTATGAATCACCTCACACTAATCTAAATCGTATGATGGCGAAACTAGATATTGTGGAATCACAAACGACGAGACGAAGATGTTTGTGATCACGTTTTATCTTTCCTATCGGAGAAATTAATCTCTAGCAAATCTTAGAGAAGATAGTACTCAAACGATAGAATCGGGCAAGATCAGAACACGCAACTACAAGAGAAATAGTTGGGTCTGGCTTCACAATCCCAATGAAGTCTTTCAAGTCGTTAACCAACAAGGTTTAGGAAAACCTAAGGTTAAAAGAGAATCGACTCTAGCTTGTGCAACTAGTAACACACAGAAGTGTGGGGATTAGGTTTCCCAGTTGCTAGAGTTCTCCTTTATATAGTTTTCGAATCAGGGTTTGCAATCTAAGTTACCTTGGTAACAAAGCATTCAATTTTCACCATTAGATGAAAAACCTGATTTATCCAAGCTAATATCTTTCAACCGTTAGATCGAACTTAGCTTGTTACACACAAATGAAATGTACCCTCATTTAGGTTTATGTAACCGTACCTAAACTTGTACACCATGTTGGCTCAACAATGGTCAACCGAAGTTAGCCATATGATAACTCTCATATCAACCATATTCATCTTAACCATAACTAGTTCAAATGACTCAAATGAAAATAGGTAAAGAGTCGTTCAATTGCTATATTCTCATAGAAGTATACAAGAACACAATCGAAACAAAATCGGTTTGATTCACTCGAATCAATTCATGAACAATATAGTCACGGTTTGCAAAGATTGCATTCCTTATTATATAAATGTTTAAGTTAATGTACACAATCGATTTTAGAAAGTAACCCACTCAAGTACGTAAACGGGTACGCATACTTGAGCAGCCAGACTTGAGTTTGGTTACGCCAGTACGCGTAAGGGTGCACATACTACAACACATTCCAAACTCCAGCAGATTTTCACAGACGTGGACTTTCCGCCGGTATGCGTACGGGTACGTATACTTGCCCAGACATCAGTAACCACCAGTAAGCGTACAAGTACGTATACTTAGGCTCCCGGTTTTGGACTTGCACAATAATGTGATTTACACACTATGTTTATATCCAAACATTGGTTACATGTTTCTAAACTCTTTATTTCAATCATTGAAAGTTTCTTAGAGGATGTTATATAGTTGTTGTTCACAAACTATTTTTCATCAAAGCAATTTTCAAGTTATTGAAATTATCATAACGAAACATTCCAAGTCTTCACCAAATGATTGTATCACACAAACTGATAAGCACGTATGTGCTACATTTTATACCCGTAGTTAAATTAGCTAGGACTCGATATTTTGGCTAATAATATTATTTTAGTGCTTTTGTAGAAAGTGCTAGCATTTCTGATCACCCGGAGAATAAATGGCTAAAAAAGTAGCTAAATGGTGTTTGCGACAACAAAGCTTAAGACACCGAAAGAGACCGGGCCTATGGTGGTCTACCTTGCATGCCCATGTTGCTCACCACCCAAGCCACTACATCATTTTACGGACAGAGAGATTGGTGGAATAAAGAATAGTGGGACGTGGGCATTTATCAACCACATAGTGGGCCGTGAACAACACCTTCTATTCTTCCTCAAATGAAAAGAAATTCTCATTTCTTAAGCAGACGATGGCCAGTTTATGGGAGAAAGTTCAGGTGGGATTTCAAAGGCAAGATGGTTATAAAGTTCATCCGTTTAAACAAGTGGAGGCAAGGCATGCCTGGATGGGTTTATCGAAGTTCTACATCAGCAACAATATCAGTGGATTTTCGAGGTTTGTTGTCGTCTGATTTTGGCCGAACAGTTGTAGTCGTCGGAGGAATGGGTGCTGTTAGATTCAAGGGTCTTATTTCCCTCCATGGCAAACCAACAATTTGGTGGTTTTGTGTCTTGAGCAGCAGCTTGGTTTTCTTAACCATTTTGAACAGCTTCTCTTCTACTGCAGTTGCGCAATACAATGCTCGAAAGAAGAACTATAAAGGCCAGTAAATAGAAATTGGAACTGGTTTTGGCATCAACTGATGATGGCAATGGAAGCTGGAGTTGAGTCATTGAGGGTTTCTTCCAACAGTAACACATCGACGGAGATTTCTGGGGTTCTTATTTGAAGTTGTTGGGGATCAAAATCAAAGGAAGGAGCTGGTCATTAGTACAACAACTACAACCATGGAATGCTGTCGGGCTGGACTTTAGAGTGATGTTGTTTTGAGCAGCAAGTTTGCTGGTGACGATTTGAGGCCGAGACGGAGATGTCGATGACTGATTAAGGCAATGGTGTTTACGGCAACAGAGTTAGGGAGCAGTTACGATGGCTAATTTCAATGGCAACAACATCAACTGGGTTCTGGCAGTAACGTGTTTAGCTTGGCAACGATATGGTTGTGCTGATTTCCACAAGAGAAAGAAGCTGAGAAGAACGGTGTTGGCCGACGATGGCAGATGTGGAGGAATGAGCTTGGACGTTCAGATGTTAGAACCTAAAACAAGAAAGTTATTTTCTTATTTAACAAATGAAGTTAGAGGGACACATGTTAGCCACCTCCTTTAATGTGGGAGCATATAAGATTTTGCTTCTAAGCACGTACTTTCGTGTGGTGGAGAAAGTCACCAAGGCATTACCAAATTTAGACCGTTAGTGCGCATGAATTTTGTATGGAAAATCAAATGGAGAAATATCTTACCTTTTCATGGGTGACATGCACGGAAGGAAAATCAAGTCATTTAATTACAATATATCTCCCATGTTCGGCTTATGGAAAGGGAGGCAGTGGGGTATAAAAAGATACCGACACAATCTGTGAAGTGAGCTGCGGCTACACAACCGTTTTGGAGAAGAGGGTTTAGTTTCACTTTTACCGTTTTTGCTTTCTATTAGCTAGAGTTTGATTAAGATATTTTTATGGCTTTTGAGAAAGCCATGACTAGCTAGATCCATGTTAGGGTTTAGGTAGAAACCAATTTTATTGTGAAAACTCTACATTTATATGCTTAATAATGAGTTGATTGATTAGTAGTTTTTCTTCATATAGCTTGGTATTTAATTCATCATGTGGTTTTCTTGATTATTTATGCTTTTCAATTGATATTTCGTGGTTTGGTAAATCCCTTGACGTGATATGCTTTAGGATTGATAGGTAATGCTTTAGAATCACTACCCATGAAGCGAAGAAAATTATAGCGGAGAAAGAATATTTGAAAATGCATGGAATATATTTTTAAAGATTAGTAGAGTTTGCATAATTAATTGGTGGAAACCGAAAATCCTAATAACCCGTTCCAACTTTGTTTATTGTTAGAATTTTATATTATTTCATTTTGCTACAAATTTCTGAAAATCGTTGAAACATTATTGAATTTGATTAGCTAGTTTTTGGTATTAGTCAGTAGAGTACTTTCACACTCCTTGTGGGAACGACTTGTACTTGCCATTGTTCTACTAGTTAGACACTGTGCACTTGAAGTATATTATTGTGGGTTTCCGAGCCTATCACAAACCATGTGGGACTTTACTCGGCAATTCTCATATGATCATATTCGGACTTTCGTCACGAATGTAAGATGAATTTGGCCGAAGCGAAAGCTTGCCAATACATATTCCGAGAAATATATAAGCGAGATAAACTCAGCTCGAAATCTCAAATGTGTATAATAGAAAACTATATCGTAACACGTCTTATGTCTCAATATAGGAGATAGAGTAAAAATAGACTTTCCAAGTGGTAGATAAGTTTCAGTTTCCACATACCTTTTGTCGATGAAGTTCCACAAGCTCCACTTAGTAGTTCTTCGTCTTCAAGTGATGAACGCCGTGAAGTCTAAAGCTCAACTACACAATCTATGTCCTAGTCTGAGACATCAAGACTTATAGTTTTATCACTAACATTGACAAACATGCTTGAGATAGCAACGCATGCGAGTTCGAACGAGCAATGCTCTAAGAGTATGAAAAAAGGGATGATCTAGTCTTCTGTGCCAAATAGTAGTTGAATTCTTGATACATGACAAGGCAGTGGAATTGATGGATGGAGGATGGTGCAAGATTGAAGTTGATGAATAAGATGATCGGTGAACATGACAGTGCAAAGGATATAGTCCTCCCTTAATGATCCCCTTGAACAATGTCTTCTGAGATAAATGATCCTTTGCAACATAATCATAAGGTGTAAAGGTAAGAGAACAGTTGTTGTCTTTGGTAAATTGATTCACATAAATCAAATATTGAGCATATTTGAGAACAAGAAGAACATTTTTCAAGGTAAATGACTGATCCTGAAGAATAAAGTTTGAATTACTAATATGAGAAATAGCCATACCTTCACCATTAGCATTAGATACTTGTGCAGAACCATCATAAGAAGTAGAAGTACCATAGTCATCCATATTGTAAGTGAGATGGTTTGTAACTCCAAAATTCATATACCAAGGATTTTCACCCAAAAAGTTTGCATTGGCAAGCATTGGTGACAAATTTGTGGTGGTTCATGACCTTAATAAGCGAAATTCATTTGTTGATAACACTCAAGAGCAGTGTGACGAGGTTTAGAGCAGATTTGACGAATAATTCGAGTGCCAGAAGAAGTAGTTGATCCTGAGGATGAAATGTCAGTGGAAGTAGAAGGACGAAAAACAGAGGAATGAGTACTTTGAAATCCTCCTCGAGAGTGAAAACCACGTCCACGACCAGGAAAAGCAGGATTAAACGAAGATCGAAAGTTACGGGAGTTACCTTGAGAGGATGATGCAAGAAAGGCCTTTGATTCTGCATCAGATTTCAAAGCTGAATTGCGTTCAGCAAGAATGATATCTTCACTCAGAAGAAGACTATGTAACTCACCAAAAGTAACAGGAGGAGATCTAATCCTGATTGAGGTAGCAAAAGCATGATAATCTGATCCAAGACCACCAAGAACAATAACAAGAAGTTCATCATCTGAGATACGAGATCCACAAGCAGTGAGTTGATTTGAAATCTTCTCAATATCATAGATGTATGTAGAAACCTTGGAAGAACCTAATTTCATATTCTGCAGTTGAGTGCGAAGTTGAATTGTATGTGTGGAAGAAGAAGCACCAAATCTTTTCTTCAAATTATCCCATAAATCTTTTGATGTAGAGCAGTCAGAGACATGAACAAGAACACTAGCAGAAATTAAAGCGTTTAAAAGAAGAAGAACACATATATCTTCATCATGCCAAATAGCATAATTTGGATTAACAGTCAAAGCCGATTTAGTAGTAGAAGTAAGAAATTGAGGAGGACATGGAATAGATCCATCCACATAGCCAAGAACATGAAATTTATGAAGAACGGGAGTGATTAACGATATCCATGTCAAGAAATTATCATCCTGAAGTTTAAGGGGAATGATATTTGCTAAAGTATGAAGAGGAACTGATGTGATTGAAGAATTTGAAGATTCAACAAGACGATATGATTGATTTACATAATGTAATAAATTGAATTGACAGGGTAATTTATTTTCTAGTGAAGATGAGAAGCGGAAGATGGAGATCTTACCTAGGGTTTTCAGTTTGATACCATAGTTGTTGTAAAACACTCAGGTTAATTTAATTAATTGAATACACAAAAGAAGAAGATTACTGGACTATTTAATAACAACAAAAAGGCAGATAACGGTAAATCAAGAGACCGTTAACAGCTGTGAATGATTCACTAGAAAAGGAAAAGTACCAATCAAAAGAGGACATTTGGACTCTGTCAGTTATAATGATTAGTAGAGAAGCTTAGCTAAGACAGTTAGCAGTAAATGAGTTGTACACAGACTCTATTTCTATCAGATAGATATCTTTAAAATTGAATTCTTCACAAAATGGCCCTACAGTTGGGTTTCACTAAAATTTGGTAAGTCAGTTGCATTACCAGAATAATAAAAAAATTATGCTGCAAAAGAGTCCTGATTATTTTATTTTTTTGGTGACCCGTCCGACGTATCTAGGTTGCGACAACTAACTGAAACTGGAATTTGATAAAGTGAAATTATATCAGGAAAATTTGGAGTTACATAGCCAGGCACACTAAATTTCTCACCTACTAAAGTGCAAGGAAACTTTTTTCACTTCCAATTTCCTCATCGTATCAGTCAACTCTGTTTTTTTAATAATTCACATGTATTCTGATAGATCTTGTGGTTGTTATTTTTTTTCCGTTGATCTTGGTATTCTTATTAATATTATTTGAACGAGTAGTAGGAATTAGGATGTTGACGAGTTTCGAATTTAAGATCCAACGATTTTACTACTATACATTAGAGGAAAATCTGCACTAGGTTACAAGTTCTAAGCGGGCAACTAGGCAAATTTGTTTGTCAGTAGTAAACTTAAACTGCTTCCTTACCTTAATTTAGTGTTATTATTGTTATTCCAAATGCAAATACCTCTTAAAATAATGTTGTAAATTGAGTTCAAAATTCGTCAACAACCTAATTCCGAATGACCGATCATCACAAAATAAATAAAACAACTACTTTTTTGAGTTTCAGATGGATAGCTGCCTTATTGGTTGATAAATTGGTATGTGTCTTAGCAATTCTTTTTCAGCTGAAAGTTTCTTCCTAAAGTATACGGTCAAGGCTGGCAGTCTTGCATTCATGAGCCTGCACTTTAGACACATTTGCTAAAGAATGACCACCTCTCTCATGATGGTCAACTGCGTGAGTCAAATATGATTGACTTTCATGATCCCCAATTATTCAGGTTATTATTACGTGCTTCTAAGTTTTTAGTTGAGTTTTTCCAGACTCTACAACCTGATCATTCGGATCTTACTTATGAGTAACTCCAGCCCAAAGAAATTTATTCAGACCCTTTTATAGATCCTGAACCACAACTAGATATAGTTGTTTTAAACAGAAAACTAGATAAGGGCGTGCTTGGTTGGTTCACTTTCTTGGTCTGTTACAGTTCCCTTTTATCTGTGATAACACTTTTTGATGCAAATGACCCACAATTTTTCCGGATACTGCTATATGATTTGAGGTGACTAATCATTTCTTAGTATGGCTGCATGCTTTAAACTCAGCACTTCTTGGGAGGTAACCCATGCTCATGCGACACTGTTAAATTCTTCCTTAACTTTTTTTCTTCAAGTGGTAATAGTTTCTCCTTGTTCATGTTTTTTATTTCATCTCTAGAACATTGAGGACAATGTTAGATTTAAGTTTGGGAGTATGGGAGAAACTTTATAGTTGCATTATAGAACTCCGGATCCTAGAAACTTGTGTTAATGAAGGATAACACTAACCAATCTAAGTGGAAGGAAACATCTTAGTTGTAGGAGTTGAGGAACCCAAACTAAAGAGTTTATTCATAAAAGGACAGAGTTCAGGTGTTAGAAATAACATGGTAGTTTCACCGTATCTTGGAGTCGTCATATCACAGTCTGTTTTTATTTTTGCAAATTTTTTGTTTCTCTAAGTGATTTAGGGGGGCATTAGTAGCGCCTTGATTTTCGATGAGATGAAGTAGAGTGATTGAGTTACTAAAAAAAATATAAATCAATTAGACCAATCAGAATAAAAAAAACGAAAATAAAAATCGATTTTTTTTAATTATTATTATCCAATAAAATTGACCGTTGGGACCCTTGTATATACTTCTGTGTTTGTATTAGAGTTCAGACCAATATCTCAATCCGTTAGGATTCACATGATTTATTTTTGCATTGACGATCAAACAGATATTTGGGAAACATCATTCACTTTAGCCAACATCACAGACCATCTATCTCTATAACCGTATTCTTAATCCATTCACATGATTTGTTTGACTACGGATATTGATGTCCATAGTGCAACTATCTGAGTAGACCTCTATTTACTTATATATGAATCTTAGTATGCTTGAGTGCAAAATCGTGTATACCAATTGGATTCACAATCAGAGTACTTTCTCCTGTAGTCAATGAGAGTATGCCAACTAAGGAGATTGTTTAGTGTCGTACCTAGATTTTGCACATGTAGCTATGGATTTGAGTAAAAGTTTTGTGGATACACCTCTTGTAAACCCTCTCGAGACTATAACTCGGTCATTAAGGTCATCTAGGGGTTCAAAGGCTTGTTGCACACACTAAGTGCAATTGCGATTCTTGCGACAATGAGTTAAGATTTTATTTTCTAGATTAGATTTTCTCGAGCACTAGCAAATTATAAGTATGGGGTATTTGATAGGCACATTTATGTGTCTTATTAAATCTAAGATTGATAAATTGATAGTCGTTGTATTGTACTTATTTTATGTGTGTGCAGGTATTTTGGGAGAAATAAACTTTTACAGTAAAAACTAGCCCGAAAAGTTGTATTTGCACCTCCTTGGGAAAAATTACTAAACACACCCAAAAAATGTGTTGAAGGCACCCAGAAGAAGTGCTAAAAGCACCGATGAAATTTACTAAAGGCACCCCTAAATTACTAAGGGCTCCCCATTGGATATGGGCGCCCTTCATTTGGATAAGGGCACCCCTTCTCATTCCTTTTAAAGAAATAGTGTTGGTGGGAAATCGATCTTACATCTGCGTAACTTTCTGGATTTATATTTGGAGTGTTTTGGTCGGATTTGAGTTCTGAGTTGGATTGAGATTGATCTGGTTCGATAAAACATGGGTAGTACGAGATTTTGTTTCAAAGAAAAAGGAATTTGGTGTTGATTTCTTTAAAATAGGGAAGAATGAGCATTCATTGGGTATTTAGTTAAAAAAATGTCTGTGAGGATTTAGGGAGTAAAATCTTACATGTTGTATCTTTGGAAATAGTTTGGGAGACAAATTGGAAGCTACATAAAGAAATTGACATAAAAGGAAATATGACCGTAACTTTTGTGGGAAGAAAATAAAATATTGTGTGAAGATATTTGGTCTTGTGGTGTATCTATATGAAGGGTTAGGGTCAGAGGAGGATTATGGAGAGTTAGGAGAGTTTTGGGGAAGCTCTGGTTCGGAGATTACAGAGATGCGGAGAGTTTCTACTGCTGCAGAAGAAGAAGGAGACAAAGAGCATTAACTTTTTGAAGTCCGTCGTAGATTAGGAGAACTGTTGTAGGAACTGTTATCGGCGGTGGTTGAAAAATAGCTTTCAGCAACTGATTTTAACCTTTTCTAATTGTACCTTTGTAACACTGATTCTGTAACGCCAATAAAGCGTTGTAGATTCACTATTTTTATTCCTTTTTATTCTTTTCTTCTGTTTGAGCACTTTTGAGGTATAAAATATTATTTTGAGAGAGTGTACATCATGATAAGCTAAACCCCAACACTGGGATGACAGAGGAAGCCTTATTTCATAATTGTTCGATAACTATAATTGATTATTTATGATTTTTTGCACTTATTTAAACTGATTTATGATTTTCATGGATTAGTTGTGATCTTATTTGATGATGTATGCTTAGTCCTAGTACTTTTGACGCATCATGCTCATAATTTACAATTAATATTTTTGAAATCAACCTTTGACAAAGAAATAGAGTCCATAAAGAGCTATAATTGTTAAGAATCAATATGCATCACTCGATTTTGATTAATGGTGGAATCTTGAGTCCTAGTAACTCTTAATCTTGTTATCATCTTTTATATATATTTGTCAGAATTAAAATTTAAGTCTATTATACAGTCTTCACAAGCCCGAGAGAACGATACTTTTCTTACCACTTCTACATCACATCAAACACATTACCTAAGAAGTCGTAGTCCATCTTATATTTAACATCACCCCAAAAACAGTTGCACATTTGACCACTACCATCCATTTCAATTGCAAAAAAAAAAAATGGATTGATTTTCTTGAAAGTATTCTAACAAATGTTCATCATCTCCTTTCCCGAAGATATCTTGACGTCTTGTTCTTTGTGTATGATTGTTACAGTCCATTTGAGTGAAATTCAGATTCCGAGACCTTCCCCTGAACACCAAAGTATGCAAAATATTTTCTGACTTATACCCGTATCATACATGTTTCTAATCTTGCTTGAGCAGTTTCAATTTTCCTCTGTGATCTTAAGACATACACTTTTCCTGGACATGTAAGCAGGTTATTCTGTTTTTTCTACAAATTCTATTACAGAATATTTTGAATCATCATTTAGTATTTTTGTTAGAGCATGGCTCGATTGAACCCACGAAGCGTTGGTATGTCAAGTTTGGTTGTCATATTTTAGTGAATCAAAACTCATGTTAAGAGTCGCTTGATTATGTACTAGAGTTAAACTTCGTATAAGTTAGCTTGAAAGTATTAGGATACGAGACATAACAAGTATTGCGAAGACTTGAAGATGTGAAGAATCAGGGAGCTACAACGATAACAATCATCCTTCCACTTTAAGTTAGTGATATTTGACTTGAACTGTTTCATTCCCTAACGTTTCTTTCAAGTCTTGCATATTGAAAACATAACTGCGAAGCATATTTGAACTCTAGATAGACATATTATTAAGGAATACAATACGAGGTTTATTGCTTAACCATTAAACTTTTTAAATAAGACATCGCCATAATCATTTGAATGCTATTGTGATTATGTATGGGTATGAGGTGAGGATTTCATCCTAGGGAACAATGTTTACATGTGTTCTAAGGAAGTAAGTTCATAAACTTGTTTGTGAACCGAAAAGGAAATTGCCAGGTGTTATTGGTTTGTTATTCATTGCATATCTTATGAACAACCAATATGTGTGATAGAGTATAACCGCTCACAACTTGTTGTGTTCTTGGTAGAACTGTTCACAAGGGCCTGACTTGTGTATTGGTATAACTTTTATTAGTAAAACCGATCTTAAGTAATCACCTGTGGTATGATCGGATTTTGTATGTCTGACCTTGTAAGGGAAAGGGAACCGATCCTTGTAAGGGAAAGGGAACCTATCCTAGTATTTGAAAGGAAACCGATCCTAGTAAGGGGTGCAGTACATCAAAGGGAACCGATCCTTGTATGGGGTGTAGCAAGGTTTATAGCAGAAAGGGGAACATATCCTATGGACATGTGCAACACATATAAGTTAGATACCATATATATGTGGGGAACCGATCCTAGTACCTAGTCAACCGAACTTTTGGGAAGCTAGTGTGACTATGCACAGTACTCACATGGAGGTAGAACCGAAACTTGTTTTGGTAGAACCGTAAACCCATGATTGTGATTGATTGTTGGTTTGATCAATCATATAGTTCTTGAAAGTCAGATGAACCAATTCTAAACTTGTTTGGAAGTGTGGCAAATCGGTTTCAAGGTTGTAAGTGTGAAAGAGAACTTACAAAGTTAAGATGTCGACAAACTTTGAACACGTGATGTGAATGTTTATTTCTATAATTGTTCAAAGATATTCCTTAACGGCTAAGGGAAGAGAATCCCAGATCGAAACATAAGTAAGTTAAGAATCTTTTAATTAAGGTTATTAATTTCATTTTGTAGGAAATTACAGAATTAGTAATGTGCATTTACTAATTAGATTTTCCGAGAGATTTCGATCGTTATTTTTGGGATGAGCATTTCCAGAATTATGAAAACCGAATCTGTGCTTTTATGAATATCTTGAGAATATTTTCGGTTTTGGAAATTCCTTGGTGTCCAAACTTCCTTGTCTATAAATACACGAAGTTTGCCTTTCTAGCAAACTAATCCTTCGTAACAACAGATTTACTCTTTTGTTGTTGTTACTGGTGTAGCCGCCTATTCTTAGAGGAGAGTAACCTAATTAGGCGAAATCTCTTACGGCCGCTCAATTTAAAGTCTTCTTTGGGATTGAGAAGCTCTAGCACGACCCGTTGGTGGGAAACTAGATAATTGATGTTTATCTTTGTTTTCGATTGATTTGATTGAATAACGGTGGTTGAAATCGACCGCACCTAGTTTGTTTATTCTTGAGAATCTTCTTTCGATATAAGATTCACTCAAACTAGTTCGTAGTTTCGACAGGATCTTTAGACTCGTTGTTAGTTCTAAAGACGATCTTTTGATAATCCATTGTTAATGCACTCCGCTTCGTGGCGTGATTGATCACAAGAGATTCAAGTGATTGTGTGCGTGTTTTTATTGAAGATTTCAGAAGATTTGAAGACAAAGAAGATATTAAAGATTTGACTTGGGTTTTATAATCTTTGGTGTGCACAATACTTGTTTCGGTAAAAGAGGATCCAATTAATAATCAGTTTATCCTTGTGGTAGATTGGATTGATTAGTTGAGTATATCGGCATCAATACGTTTCCTTGTGATTAAAGGTATTGATTAGCTTAATCTTAAACGATTACCTTTGGGTGATTGAACATAAGATAGATCTAAGGACCCACGAAGGAGTTTATGTTAAAATAAACAGAAGTGCCTTTGTCCGACTCATATCACTTGGTTGAATAGAGTTGATACCAAACAGATTTGTTGTTCCTTTACTGTTTGGAATACGAACCAAAGGAATTGTTCCAAGTACGTGACTTATTCACAAGTCGGAGGCGTGGGAATACAGACGAAACTAAGTGAACTATAGGGTTAGTTACTTGGTCTCAACTATACGAAGTTAGGTATAATTTTGTGTAGCGGCTTAATCCTGAGAGTATTCAATTCTGGACAAGGTCCCGGGGTTTTTTTGTATTTGTGGTTTCCTCGTTAACAAAATCTTGCTGTGTCATTTACTTTTATTTTCCGTATTATAATTGTTTTATTATAATTAAAGTAAATCACACAAACGTTAATTCCTATTTACTTGATAAGCAATCCTATTGTGTTTGGTTAAGTCCGAACCTTTGTATCAAGTAAACATACATTGTTGTTGTATTGTCTTGATCTCGTATCGATAGACGATCACACGAAGTGTGAACCGATTAGTTGCATTGTCTCGACTCAGTATATAGACAATCACTTTCGGAGAAAGGACTTATAGGTAGGAAAAGTTTTAGATTGAGGTATATTTGGATACCCTCGCCTTTTCAATTGGTATCAGAGAAGGCAAACACAAAAAGATCTAACAATCTGTGTTTGGTGCGATCCAAGCTATAAGAATTGAATATAATGTCTGATTCAGTTAACGTTGAGCATGAAGATGATATACTTCTTAAAGGAAGTCTGTTTTCAAAAGTTGATAAACAACTCTGTACTGTAAGTTCACTTGTGGAACAGAACAATATTAACCGTGATGTGTTAATTAAAAAACAAGTTGATTTGGCAAAAAGGTCAGTTTCAGATGACTATAATGAAATCAAGTTTTTCAGAAAGCTTGCTGAAAAATATAATCTAAAGGCATTATCCATCTGCCGAAAAGATCGTCAGAGATTTCTTGGTTCATGAAGGTGCTGAATCTAATGGTCTTGAATCTTCTCAAGCCAAAGGAGTTATGTTAGTTAAAACAAGGATATGTGATTCTAACCTGCAGAATCTCTTAACTAATATACAACATTGTGATTCTTATTGTCATATCTCTCACAAGAATCATGATGAATGGATTTCTAGGGATAATCTTTTGACCAAAAGATCCTGGTCAAAATTAATGGTCATCAATGGTGACAATGATTATCTCTCAGACAGTTGTAATAATCAACTCTTACACACAAAAGGGAATGATTTCAGATCATGATGCTTTGTTGTTAATCAATTGTCTAAGATTAGATCCAGGAAACAATTTCATCAAATGATGATGTCATATTCCAAAAAATTCCTGGATCGGTACAAGAGTTCTGCTTATCACATGACTCACATAACTTCATGTCACAATTATGATCATCAAGATGATTATTCTATTAAATCAGATCACTTCTGTTGTGACACTGTGAGAGAAGTTTGTTCTTGGAAGAATCCCAAAAGGATAGATATTCAGAAATATCATGATGGATCTTGTTCCACAGATTCTAAGCTATCATTAGCTCTCACCAACAACTGATGTTGGCCTATATAATTTCCCTTGATGTGCTCAACCCAAACAAAAGGTGGAAATTCTTAAAAGGAGCACAAGAATTTGAAAAACATATAATAGATTCCTGAATATTTAAAAGTATTTTTATACTTTGAGTATCTCTCTATCCTTGGGAAGTCCCTAACCAAAGTTTTTGGTAAATTTTTCTAACCCTTTGGTCATACTGGTTCGGAAATACTCGTGTTGTTTCCAAGAGTATATTTTCGCAAATAAGATACCACAATTAGGTATTTCATACTTGGGAATCAAGTCTGAATTATTATATAAACCATTTTTTGGACCGATATTCTTCTTCGTTTTGTCTGCGGTCAAAGATGGGTGAAAATACTATTGATATTGAATCTCAACTACGAAAACTTGAAACCTTTCTTGTTGAATTCAAGTGTTACTTCTCAGAAGAACATAAAAAGAGTCATATTTCTCTTGAGCTTATGTTTGCGTTAATGGGGGACTTTGAAGTTACTCGTGAACTTTTGGAAGTTGCAGTAACAAATGAAAAACTACTTGAATCGAACCTCTTAAAGTCGATTGTGGAATTGAATCTCCTGAAGCAAAGACTCAATCATCTGAAAGAGAAGAGAAAATCTAAGAATCAAAGCACCTAAGAATCTTCGGTAAACAATTAGAATTCTTGTAAGAGATTAAGTTATTTGTTGTAATACTTAATCTAGTATAATAGACATCAATTTTTGATTTCTTTCATTGATTGTATTGGTCTATTATGAATAAAACTATTATGAATAAAATTATTTGATTGGTAATTTTTCTTGTGATAGTTTTCGGTTTACATAGCCTGTGCTTAATTGCTTTTACCTTATTGCTATGTATGTTTATGGGATGTTTGATTTCGGTTTTAATATTACTCCTCACTTAATTCACCAAAGATCTCATATATCATGGTTTGGGTGACTTTTGATTTAGCGATTAAGTTCTAGGTAGGCTTTATCAAAGGATTATGATATGTTGAATTGGTTTTGGTTTAGCATAAAAGCATATGTGTTTCAGTCCTGGCAAAAGATGACCATCGGTTTTCAACTTTTGCTTGCAATTGTTAAACTAGGTTTTCAACCTTTCTCCAAGGTAAAGGTTGAGGTGTGTTGTTATTCTTTTGTTCACGCATACAGGAGGTTTATTCCATGATGTGTGTGTGGATGTGTGTTTCAATTTACCCTAATGGGACTAAACAATAGATGTCAATTGGTTTTGGATCAACTTAGCAGTCAAAAAATAGCCTCCTGGACTTGCTCCTTCGTCTCAACCCAGCATCTAAACATCTATAAATAATGATTTGTTAAGCTTTGTACGACAGCCCACCACTACGAAGTTCTTTGTTCATAACATGGATGGTTTCACCCTAGTAGGTAATCATATCGGCTTTATCGAACCTTAATATTTGATCTCATATATTGTGAACCCTCATGGTTTGGGTGACTTTTTGATTTAGCGGGATTAAGTTCTATCCCTAGTAGGTAGGCTTTATCAAAGGATTATGAGGGGTTCTAATAGAAACAATATGTTGAATTGGTTTTGGTTTAGCATAAAAGCATATGTGTTTCGACGGTTTTCAACTTTTGCTTGCAATTGTTAAAACCGGTTTTCAACCTTTCTCTGGTAAAGGTTGAGGTGTGTTGTTATTCTTTTGTTCACGCATAAGGATGACAACGTGGTGATATTTCGATATCAATTCTCTCTGGACGAAGATGCAATCATATTGGAGAAGTGGATGCGAAATTTGAGGTAACAATCTTGTTAGTTAATTATTTTCCTGTTTAAGAAAAGCCTGAGTTTATATTATATATATTTGTTGCTTTTGCTTAACAAATTTCGGTTCAATTGATATTTATTCCATGATGTGTGTGTGGATGTGTGTTTCAATTGGTTCCGGTTAAGAAAACTATTGTTATCTTGCTTTATTGTGTGGTATCAATTGTTTAGGCTTACAAAATTTCGGTACAATTGATGTGTGTGTGTGATTCAATTGGTTCCGGTTAAGAAAAACTATTGTTATCTTGATTTTGTATGGTATCAATCGTTTAGGCTTACAAAATTACCATGCAATTGCGGTGCTTATAATGTCTATGTTGTTTCAATTTTTTCCGGTTGAGGTGAATAATTATGCAAGTTTATTTATTTTGGTTTGTATGAATTATTTATGGCTTAACGAAATAATATGTGTACGGGATGAGTTGTTTAGTCCAATTCGATTTCGGATAAGATAAACTAAGTTAATTCTGATCTTAGTTAGACTTATCGAAGTAAGGTTTCGGTTATTCAAGTCTAATTGAATGCCTAAACAAGAAATGCTAGTTAACTAACCTAGTACTTGTCTTGTTTAAAATTGAAAGGTCTAAGTTTATGGATAATTAGAACCTGATGAGAAAAATAGAGTTTATCTTTATTTTGGTCTTAACGAATTAAGCGGTTGTTTTTGAACAACCGGTTTAGCAAAGGGACTAATATGCTTAGTTGTTTTTGGTTTGCTAAACTAAATTGGAAAAATTGTTTCGGACAATTGTTTCCTTGGTAACATATCAAAATAAGACTACTTGTAGTTTCCGTTTTTATATTGGTTATCAGATCATGATGTGTGGGACCCTCGAGCCTAACTCTACAGGTTTGCAAGTCTATTCTGAGATTTGTAAGATTCTTTTCGTGTTGTCCTTTATTTTTTGGTTTCTTTGTCATTTTTGTGACAAAAAGGGGGAGAAATATATGGAGTAAACAGGTGATGCTGGCATTGATATTTATATTGATTGGCATCGCTATGGAAAAGAACATTGGTACTTGAATGTTTTTATCTAACGAAAGAGTGAAAGCACAGACTAAGGGGGAGTAACATGTCATATGTTTGGTATAAAAAAGATGTGCGGATTGAATATCTACCTATCTTCCTTAGGGGGCGTAATAGCTTTGTTATTATAATGTCAACAGCGACATTTTCAAGGATTGAATGTAAGCAGTTTCACTGTGCTGTTGAATCGGGAATCAAGCGGATTGTAATGAATTATTGTAATTTGTTTATTACAAAGGGGGAGATTGTTAGAGCATGGCTCGGTTGAACCCACCAAGCGTTGGTATGTCAAGTTTGGTTGTCATATTTTAGTGAATCAAAACTCATGTTAAGAGTCGCTTGATTATGTACTAGAGTTAAACTTGGTATAGGTTATCTTGAAAGTATTAGGATATGAGACATTACAAGTATTGCGAAGACTTGAAGATGTGAAGAAGCAAGGAGCTACAACGACAACAATCATCCTTCCACTTGAGGTTAGTGATATTTGACTTGAACTGTTTCATTCCCTCACGTATCTTTCAAGTCGTGCATATTGAAAACATAACTGCAAAGCATATTTGAACTCTAGATAGACATAGTATTAAGGAATACAATACGAGGTTTATTGCTTAACCATTAAACTTTGTATATAAGACATCGCCATAATCATTTGAATGCTATTGTGATTATGTATGGGTATGAGGTGAGGATTTCATCCTAGGGAACAATGTTTACATGTGTTCTAAGGAAGTAAGTTCATGAACTTGTTTGTGAACCGAAAAGGAAATTGCCAGGTGTTATTGGTTTTGTTATTCATTGCATATCTTATGAACAACCAATATGTGTGATAGAGTATAACCGCTCACAACTTGTTGTATTCTTGGTAGAACTGTTTACAAAGGCCTGACTTATGTATTGGTATAACTTTTATTAGTAAACCGATATTAAGTAATCACCTGTGGTATGATCGGATTTTGTATGTCTGACCTTGTAAGGGAAAGGGAACCGATCCTTGTAAGGGAAAGGGAACCGATCCTTGTAAGGGAAAGGGAACCGGTCCTAGTAAGGGAAAGGGAACCGATCCTAGTAAGGGGTGCAGTATATCAAAGGGAACCGATCCTTGTATGGGGTGCAGCAAGGTTTATAGCAGATTGGGGAACCAATCCTATGGACATGTGCAACACATATAAGTTAGATACCATATATATGTGGGGAACCGATCCTAGTACCTAGTCAACCGAACTTTTGGGAAGCTAGTGTGACTATGCACATTACTCACATGAAGGTAGAACCGAAACTTGTTTTGGTAGAACTGTAAACCCATGATTGTGATTGAATGTTGGTTTGATCAATCACATAGTTCTTGAAAGTCAGATGAACCAATTCTAAACTTGTTTGGAAGTGTGGAAAATCGGTTTCAAGGTTGTAAGTGTGAAAGAGAACTTACAAAGTTAAGATGTCGACAAATTTTGAACACGTGTTGTGAATGTTTATTTCTATAATTGTTCAAAGATATTCCTTAACGGCTAAGGGAATAGAATCCCAGGATCGAAACAAAAGTAAGTTAAGAATCTTTTAATTAAGGTTATTAATTTCATTTTGTAGGGAAATTACAGAATTATTAATGTGCATTTACTAACTAGATTTTCTGAGAGATTTCGATCGTTATTTTTGGACAGAGCATTTCCAGGAATTATGAAAACCGAATCTGTGATTTTATGAATATCTTGAGAATATTTTCGATTTTGGAAATTCCTTGGTGTCCAAACTTCATTGTATATAAATACACGAAGTTTGCCTTTCTAGCAAACTAATCCTTCGTAACAAAAGATTTACTCTTTTGTTGTTGTTACTGGTGTAGCCGCCTATTCGGAGAGGAGAGTAACCTAATTAGGCGAAATCTCTTACAAATTACTCGCTTTAAAGTCTTCTTTGGGATTGAGAAGCTCTAGCGCGACCGTTGGTGGGAAACTAGATAATTGCGGTTTATCTTTGTTTTCGATTGATTTGATTGACTAACGGTGGTTGAAATCTGATTGCACCTAGTTTGTTTATTCTTGAGAATCTTCTCTTCGATATAAGATTCACTCAAACTAGTTCAAAGTTTCGACAGGATCTTTAGACCTTGTTAGTTCTAAAGACGATCTTGTGATAATCCATTGTTAACGACTGCTTGTGTGCGTGATTGATCACAAGAGATTCAAGTGATTGTGTGCAGGTTTTTATTGAAGATTTAAGAAGATTTGAAGACAAAGAAGATATTGAAGATATGACTTGGGTTTTATAATCTTTGGTGTGCACAATACTTGTTTCGGTAAAAGAGGATCCAATTAATAATAGGTTTATCCTTGTGGTAGATTGGATTGATTAATTGAGTAGCTCGGCATCAATACGTTTCCTTGTGATTAAAGGTATTGATTGGCTTAATCTTAAACGATTAACTTTGGGTGATTGAACATAAGATAGATCTAAGGACCCGACGAAGGAGTTTATGTTAAGATAAACAGAAGAGCCTTTGTCCGACTCATATCACTTGGTTGAATAGAGTTGATACCAAACAGATTTGTTGTTCCTTTACTGTTTGGAATACGAACCAAATAAATTGTTCCAAGTACGTGACTTATTCACAAGTCGGAGGCGTGGGAATACAGACGGAACTAAGTGAACTATAGGGTTAGTTACTTGGTCTCAACTATACGAAGTTAGGTGTAATTTTGTGTAGCGGCTTAATCCTGAGAGTATTCAATTCTGGACAAGGTCCCGTGGTTTTTCTGCATTTGCGGTTTCCTCGTTAACAAAATCTTGTTGTGTCATTTACTTTAATTTTCCGCATTATAATTGTTTTATTATAATTAAAGTAAATCACACAAACGTTAATTCCTATTTACTTGATAAGCAATCCTATTGTGTTTGGTTAAGTCCGATCCTTTGTATCAAGTAAACATACTTCGTTGTTGTATTGTCTCGATCTCATATCCATAGACGATCACACGAAGTGTGAACCGATTAGTTGCATTGTCTCGACTCAGTCTATAGACAATCACTTTCGGAGAAAGGACTTATAGGTAGGAAAAGTTTTAGATTGAGGTATATTTGGGTACCCTCGCCTTTTCAAGTTTAGTGACCAATTTTTCTTAGCAACTGGTTCGTACGTGTAATAATTGTTTTGTTGGAGATCCCCTTGAGTGCTTTCGATGCATTCCATAATTTGAACAAACCAAAACACTTTTAGATTTTTCTTTATCTTTTCGGTGAGTGGTCGAATTCTTACTGATACTAAAACCAACGCCTCTAGCATATAGTACTCATACGCTTTATATTCTAAATCAAATTCCATTCCAATTTTTGGCACTACTTTATTAAATCCATTCACTCTTCACTCATTGGAACATCTTTCTCAGTAAGCAAGTTATCTTCGTCTTCAGATAGGGAGTGAGTTTCAAGAATCACCGTGACTTGATTCATGAGTACAATAGAAAAAAATACTAATTAATATATGTTTTTAGGTGAAAATGGTTTCTGCTGATTTCGATAATTGCAGGTGTGCAGGCGAGAAACAATTTAAACCCTAAACAATGTACTGCAAGGGAGTACTTTAGATTCGAGAGATCAATCTGTACAAGTCCGGCCTAAACCAAGAAATGGCCATTCCAGACTTGCTTCGGTCACAAAGTGGAGGAGAATGGGTTGGTTTTGGGGAGAGAAGAAAGGAAAGTGGTGAGAACAGAATAGTTGATTCTGGAAGAGTAGTTAGGTTACTACGACTTGTTATCAGAAAAGTGAGAGAGCTCCCAAGGTGAGCTAGCAACTAAGTATTTCTGAGTGTTGTATCTCCCGTATGAACTTGTTGTCCAATGGAAATAGGTAAGACCTATTTATACAAGTCGGAGTAAAAACGTACCCTGGTCTCATTAAGGAGTGGGGAAGTAAATGGGAGGAGGTGGTAACCGTATGCCTGGAATTGATGTTCCATAAAGTGGTTAACGATGAAATTGGTTTTCATGAAACTGCTAACGTTATGGAATTGATGTCCCATAAAGTTTTTAACGCATGTGCTTTATGTCCCATGAACGTTTCACACATAACTTCCCGTATTTACTAACCGCCTCACCCTTATGACACTTCCTTATGATGGGCGTAGTGTACGCCGCACGCTGTAAACCGCCAAACCAATACCCAAAGAGGATCCCCCAGTTTGTGTTGATATCTCGAATGTTTTGGAAAACATTTAGCACGTTGTTGTGGCTTGGCAAGTCAAGCTCGGGAAACTTTCCAGCCTGGTGACCTTCGACGGTCGAGATTTTGCATCTTGAGAGGAGGGGCAACCGTTGATCGTTGCACGCCTTCGTTTTGGTAGCCGTGTAATGAGGGCCAACGTGGTGGCGCGTCTAGGTTGGCATGCCGTTGGCATGGCAAGGTTTGGCGTGGCCAAACTTAGGTTTTCGGGCCAAAGGTTAACATGTGTCTTCTGGTAACCTTGGATGTCTAGGATTTTCTCCAGGGATTGAAGGGCAACCGTTGATTGTTGCACGCCTTCGTTTTGGTAGCCGCGTAGTGAGGGCCATCGTGGTGGTGCGGCTAGGTTGGCATGCCGTTGGCATGGCAAGGTTTGGCGTGGCCAAACTTAGGTCTTCGGGCCAAAGGTTACCATGTGTCGTCAGGTAACCTTGGATGGCTAGGATTTGCTCCTGGGTCTGAAGGGCAACCGTTGATTGTTGCACGCCTTCGTTTTGGTGGCCGCGTAGGGAAGGCCAACAGGGTGGCGCGGCTATGGTGTGTTTAGGCTTGGCATGTGGGGCCAAGGGTTCGCCTTGAGCGTGCCTAGCTTTGGCTAGGTGCGATTTTGGCTTGGCATGTGGGGCCAAGGGTTTGCCATGGGCGTATGGCGTGGATAGGGCCAAGGCAAGGGTGTTTGGCTTGGCATGATGTGACTAACATGGCTAGGGCCAAGGCAACGTGCGTTTGGCATGGCGCGGCTAGCTTGGCTAGGTTTGGTTTAGCTTGGCATGTAGGGCCAAGGGTTTGCCATGGGAATATGGCGTGGCTAGGGCCAAGGCAAGGGCGTTTGGCTTGGCATGATGTGACTAGCATGGATAGGGCCAAGGCAAAGTGCGTTTGGCATGGAGCGGCTAGCTTGGCTAGGTTTGGTTTGGCTTGGCATGTAGGGCCAAGGGTTTTCCATGGGCGTATGGCGTGGCTAGGGCCAAGGCAAGGGCGTTTGGCTTGGTATGATGTGACTAGCATGGCTAGGGCCAAGGCAAAGTGCGTTTGGCATGGCGCGGCTAGCTTGGCTAGGTTTGTTTGGGTTGGCATGTGGGGCCAAGGGTTCGCCTTGGGCGTGGCTAGCTTTGGCTAGGTGCGGTTTTGGCTTGGCATGTGGGGCCAAGGGTTTGCCATAGGCGCATGACGTGACTAGCTTGGGCTAGGTGCGGTTTTGGCTTGGCATGTGGGGCCAAGGGTTTGCCATAGGTGCATGGCGTGGCTAGGGCGTTTGGCTTGGCATGATGTGACTAGCATGGCTAGGGCCAAGGCAAAGTGCGTTTGGCATGGCGCGGCTAGCTTGGCTAGGTTTGGTTTGGCTTGGCATGTGGGGCCAAGGGTTCGCCTTGGGCGTGGCTAGCTTTGGCTAGGTGCGGTTTTGGCTTGGCATGTGGGGCCAAGGGTTTTCCATAGGCGCATGGCGTGACTAGCTTGGGCTAGGTGCGTGACCAAGCTAGGGTTTTGGGGCAAAGGTCGTTTGGTAACCTTAGACGGCCAGGATTTGCTCATGGGATTGAAGGGCAACCGTTGATTGTTGCATGCCTTCATTTTGATAGCCGCGTAGTGAAGGCCAGTATGGTGGCGCGGTATGGGCCATGGCTAGGTGCGTTTGGCATGGCACAATAGGTGTGGCTGGCATGATTTGCCATTGGCACGGAGGTGCGGCTAGCATGGCTGGCATGCTTTGGCGGTGGTGGGCATGATTTTGGCGCGGCTAGCATGGTTGGCATGCTTTGGCGCGGTCGGTGTGGCTGGCATGATTTGCCATTGGCACAGAGGTGCGGCTAGCATGGTTGGCATGCTTTGGCGCGGTCGGTGTGGCTGGCATGATTTGTCATTGGCACAGAGGTGCAGCTAGCATGGTTGGCATGCTTTGGCGCGGTCGGTGTGGCTGACATGATTTGTCATTGGCACAGAGGTGCGGCTAGCATGGTTGGCATGCTTTGGCGCGGTCGGTGTGGCTAGCATGATTTGCCATTGGCACAGAGGTGCGGCTAGCATGGTTGGCATGCTTTGGCGCGGTCGGTGTGGCTGGCATGATTTGCCATTGGCACAGAGGTGCGGCTAGCATGGTTGGCATGCTTTGGCGCGGTCGGTGTGGCTGGCATGATTTGCCGTTGGCACATAGGTGCGGCTATCATGGTTGGCATGCTTTGGCGCGGTCGGTGTGGCTGGCATGATTTGTCATTGGCACAGAGGGGAATTAGGGTTTGGCTTATCGTAACCCTAATTTGAAAAAGATACCCCGGTAATTATTTATGGACACATTAAAGGTTTCAGTAAATGTGCCTAGTAAATGCTTGTTACTTTAAATGTTGTGACATCACTGTCTGCTAGGGTTTAGTGTTTTACGATTTTAACCCTAAGCTAAAAACTACAATCAACATTAAGTCCCCTGCTTAGCTCGGAACAGGTGCCTTGTTGCGAGGTAAGCATATGATGGTGACAGACAAGGACGGAATCGAGGTGTAAATCATTGCAGAGATGGTCAGGAGAATACGACTAACCTTTTTGAGTGGTAAAGAGAGTTTTGGCTTCCCGTGTTGGCGGCCCTGCGTAAGTTGTACCGGGAATGCAGACCGTGGAGTGGTGAGATGAAAGTTACCGGCTTGGTCTGGTCGTACATCTCCAAGGCAAAGGGGGCGCGGTCTTGGAAGGCGACGCAAGTGGACGGCTTGGCTCGAGGGGCCAAGAGGTGGCGTGGTCTTGGTGAGGTAAACGCGCGTGGATGATAGGGTCGCGACAGTGGAGCAGGCGGCTTGGCATAGTGTGGCCTTGGCAAGACGAGATGTACATGGACGGCTAGGCGTGGTGGGGTCGCGGCAATGGAGCGAATGGCTTGGCAGGGGGGCCGCGACAATGGCATGGTGGAACGTGCAAGGACGGCTAGGCGTGGTGGGGCCGTGGTGTGGCGTGAGTGGTCTTGGACGTGGAAATTGGTCTTTGCGGGACCGGTTTCCTCTTTTCCTTCCTTGGCTCAAAATTGGAAATCCTTTTCTTGTTCGAACTCCCAAGTATCACGCCTATAAAAAGGATGGCTGGCCTCTCCCTTTGATTCACGCCCGTATTGTTTCTTCTTTTGTTGCTTGGTAGCGGTGAAGCGGGCGAACGGATTAGGTATGTCTTCCAGTACTTCCTCTGTGACTTGCTTTTCTTTTGTTTTCTTGTGTTGGTGAAAAAACCGTAGTTGTAGGTGTACCTTTCCATGACCGTAGTAATGTTGACCGCCTCAACTCGCTGTGCAAAGTAAGCACGCGATAGTAATTGCTATCCCTTTTCCATGAAAACCTAGTTTTTTAGGGTTTACTCCCTGTCTTGGTGTAGCCGTGTGCATGGTCCCCTCCTTTTTTGGGCGCGTCTATCTGGTTGAGCGCGAGTTTCCGACTGCATGTAGTGGTGATGTAGAGTCTGCCAGTCCCCACTTTTGCGTATGCACGAAAGGACTTTGAAACCAATTAGTTTGTGCCCGAGGCGGCTCCCTTGCGTCCAATAGAATAATTTCTACACGCTTTATGCAATAATTCCTTCTCTTCTTGTTCCATTGTAGTTATCGTAGCGGTGAAAACAGTGTAAGAGAATTTTGGTTAAGATGTCAACAGTTTCTGCGGTACCGAGCCAAACATAGATGAAGAGTTCTTCACGGCATCAGCCACGATTAGGAGAAACCATCCCCAATACGTGCCGATCCTTCTGACCGACCCGGAAAGCGAAGGAGAGGATCGATCGGTTCGGCCAGGAGGCGTAATAAGGTTTTGCCTTCAGAGGAAAGAATATTGTGCCTCTTCTATCGACTTTAAAATCCCTGCAAGTCCGTTGCGTTCCTTTGAGAAATGAACGCGATTTATGATGGACCAGAACTGTAAAGACCAATTTGACCGGGCGCGGTTGTCGACGTTGTTGCGGCTTCCGCGTGCTTCGATTAGGAAAGATATTCCAGGGTTGGTTGCTTTTGTTTCCAGATGGTGTCCAGACACCCATACGGCCATATACAGGTGGGGCAAAATGACTATTTCTTTGGAGAGCGTGGTTGTGCTGCTAAATCTTCATGTAATTGGAAACCTCGATGTCGGGTCGTCTGCAGACGAAGAAGAAATTCGTGCCACCATAGTTGCGAAGTCAAATGGATTCGTTCGGAAGGAAAACGAGACGAAGTGCTTTTATGACTGGTGGGTGTCTCAGTGGTTTCCTGACGAGTTGGAGTCGAACCAGAAGAATAACGTACTTCATGTCGCGGCGTTCTTGGCTCTTTGGCTATCCAGGGATATTTTTGACGACGGCTCGGGCAAGAAAGAGATAAGACAGGAACTTATAATATTTGCCATAAAATTAACAAAGGGTGTCGCTCTCCCCCTCGGTGGTTTGTTTCTTGGTTCTCTGTATGCACACCTGGATCAGCTGGTTTCAGACATACGCTCCTCAAACGGCCATATGAAAGTGGATTCGTATGTTCATGCCGCCTTTCTCCAGGCATGGTTGTGGGAGCATTTCGAGAAGTATTCCCCGAAACCGTTGGCTATACTTCCTGAGTCTTGGGGTGGCTCCAGAATCATCGCGTTGGTCGAACAGTAGCCGAAAAACTGGTCCGAAATTGATTAAGTTTCTTGACCACTCGTATGCGGTTAATTTTCGTCCATGGGCTCCGGTGCATGCGTCCATAACTCAGATTAGTACCTTTGCTCCTGCTTCGAATATGTCTTTGTCTTCTGATGAGGAGGGCCTGAGCGTTGGAGAGATGGTGTTCATGTGTAGCTGCACGCCTGGCCACGTGCCATCCTTTTTTCGAGGAGCTTGCAAAGCGATCTCTTACAATGTCGATAGGGCTGCTCGACATATGGGTTTTGACCAAGGGGTCCCACTTGTTCGTCAAATTAGGTTGTCCAAGAAATCCCGTTATCAACCTGTTCTCGATGCTAGTGCTCTTGTGTCGGGTAAAATTCTGCCTTTCCTCGCGGAACGGAATCCATCAACGACCTCCAAATACAATATATTTTGGCAGGATGAGTTTCTTGCTATTCATGGATTCGTGAATGATGTGGTAGAGGATCGTCAGGATAAGCCTTTTCTTGCGGTTTTAGCGGAACATCCACTACTGAGGGGTCCCAAGCGAAAATCCGTTAGTCCAAATGCAGATAGTCCCCAGGTGAAGGAACGAAGATCTAAAGATCGTGCGGGCGGCTCTCCTCTTGACCAATGTGTGGGTACGTACGGCTCTCCTCTTGACCTTGGCCTGGATCGTTTATTTCCTTGTTCCTTTTCTGAGAATGCGCCCTTGTATTCTGTTCATGTTCTCAGTAGTACGAACGCCTTTGCCAAACTTGCGAGCAGTCAGAAAACATCATTTTTCGAGACAAAGAGCGGCGTTGCAGAGCCTACCCATGATGACGCGGAACTCGAAAAGGATGAGAGTTCAGGGTCTAGCGGTGTCGAGAGCAATTCTTCCGACAGCAGTGTTGAATCTTCGTCTAGTCGATCCTGGCCGAATCGGTGAGTCCCCTCCATGTTTTTCTTCTTTCCCCTCTTTTTTTTTTTTTTTTTTTTTTGCAGTAAAACTAAATTTTGATTTTAGGAGGAAACCGTTCCTGGGGATGATCTTGAAGTGGAAGACCACCAGAGTAAAGACGTAGCTGATAGACACATTTTTGTGTCTAATTTGATCTCAATACTATATATTGTTGGCACTCGATTTTGTAGTTTTTATGATGTTTTGTGTGTTTGTAGGTATTTTTGGGAAATAAAATTTTTTGGAAAATTCGGCTCGAAAAACTACTCGGAGAACCCCTAGAGGACATTTACTATTCGGACTCCCACTTTGGATAAGGGGCAACCCAGTGCTATTCGCACCCCACAGCTGGTTAATGGGACTCCACCTTCTTCACGGTTTGAATTCGTTTTGGCCGGAAAATGCAGGTCTCACCTGCAAGTTTCTGGATTTGATTCTGCAAGAGATTTAATCGGAGTTGTTTGTGGTTTTGGATTGGAACCAACCTGTTTTATCAAAACAGGGTTATTAGTTGGCCCAGCTTCGGTAATAAAGGAAGATATCTTCTTTATTTTCAAAACAGGGAAGGTGAGGTTTTTACAGTGCTTCTCTGTTAGATACGGAACTTAGGAAGATATTCTCGGAAATATTTGTGTCTATCAAACACAGGGAGTTTAGGAAGGGGTTTGAACAGCTCAGCTGCCGCGTGAGATAAAGAGTACGTGGATAGTAATACAGGGAAAGAAGATAAGAAGATATCTCGGGTTTTCTACTCTCTTCCCCGAGTTATCTGTCTGGTCTTGGGACTTGGCATGTATTTTCAGCGTGTAGGACATCTTCTAGCACGTTCAATCTTTGAGTTTGGAAAGTTTCAACACATGCAGCAGCGTGAAAAGAAATAAAAAAGGAAATAATCCCGTGGAATAATATTGATTTACTGTGAAGATTTTTGGGGAGTTAATGTCGAGATAGGAGTTGTTGTTGGGTATAAAAAGGGATAGAGGAGTTCAGAGAAGGGTATGGAGAGTTAGGGGTGAGAACAGAGGTGATTAGTAAGCTGTAGAGAAGAAATCAGAGGTTGCAGAGTTGTTTCTGCTGCTGCTGCATCTCAAGAACATGAAGAACATAAGACGCACGGAGCGCCGTCGTAAATGCTAAAGTGACAACGACACATCACCGTGGGTCGTATTGCTACAACGACATTTACCATTTATCGTACTAATCGTAATGTGATGGTTTGTAATGCTTCTCATGCGTTGCAAATTCCTGGTTTATTTGATATCTCTCCTTTTCATCATTTGTAAGCACCTTTGAGCAATAAAATCATATTTTGAGCGTGTTTCCAACATGATGAGCTAGACCCCATTACTGGGACGACGGAGGAAGACGAATTTCATACATGGGTAAAATTATTTAATTATTTTTCAAGATTTTTGCACTAATTTTAATTGAAATATGATTTGAATTAATTGGTTGTCATTTAATTTGATGAGGTATGCTTAGCTTAAATGTTTTGATACATCATGCTTAGGATTTACAACCAATCTTTTGAGAATCTATCTTGGCAAAAATAAGAGTCCATGTTTTTATTTGTTGAGCGATAATTGTTAAAAGAATTAATATTTGAACCTTTTGTTATGAGTTTGGCCGAATCCTGAGTCCCAGCACATCCCTTCATCATGTGACAATATTTGTATATATTTTTCTTTTATTTTCTTTTATTAATTCTTAAAATCAATCTCATCAAGTCCGAGTGAACGACAACCCTTCTTAATACAACATCATTGAAAATAACCATCAATTTTTGGCGCTGCCGACGCGGACTTGTGTATAGATTTGTTTTTAGGTTTTTTTTTATTATTATTTTTGTTCTTTTTTATGTGTTTTGGTATTTCTGTTTGCTTTCAAATTTGGAGTGGAGCGAAAGAAAAAGAGAAAGTGCTGAAAAGAAAAGCAAAGCCAAAATAGGAAAGAAAAGAGAGATCCGAACTGAGTGAAGAAGAAAATTTTGTATATAGTGTTATTATTATTTATTTATTTATTAGAAACTATAATTAGGTAATTATTTTTGTAATTTTTATTTTTGGACTTTTTAATTTTTGGACTTTATTTTTGGACTTTTGGACATTATTATTTTTAAAACCCTAAGGAAAGGTTAGTTTAAATATGAACTTCACAGGGAAGGACGACAGTTACGATACTGTCTCGGCCCCTCGGGTTCGTACACTGACATAGGAGTCAGTGGCCCGAGTCGACTTCAACGGTTCATCCCCCGTCTGGAACGGGAGGTAAGAATTCTAAACACCCGCGATCCCCTGTCAGCGGGTTTACTGGATGATTTTGTATGCATATATGTTGAGGTCTTGAATACGGCTGCTTTAATTTCCTAGTAAAGGGCAAGGACTGGCCATACAAGATAAGGGTTCGGATTTCATCACCGTTCTCTTCTTGCCCGCCTTAGGAAAACGATACCAAACGCGAACCTAAGCTTAAAATACTGACTAGAACGAGACCGATAGGGTAACGAGCTTAATAGGAAAGTCATTCGAAAAATATTGGTTACTCTTTAAGCATACTTCGAAGTTCATGATGGTTTCTGTGAGTTGAATGCGTGACTGCGCCGCCTTGTAATGCGGTGAGGCCTTGGGTATCAAAGCTCCACGTAGCTTCCCTCGCCTCTATTCAACTTACTTTGACTCGGATTGATTCCAGAGGGGTTTTCTTAAATTGTAACGAATTCCCTTTCGAAGGATTAGAAGCTGGTCTAGAAACAATCTAAGTGGAGCCATCATGCTTTTTGTTTGCTAGAAATCGGTAGGTTTGTTGTGGTCAAGTCGGCCTTGTTTGTGCTTGTGTAGAATTCCCTTGCAGTTAGGATGTCAAACTGGGTATTATAATAGCCATCACAATGAATATGAATATCCAATCGAACAATATGGACATCACTCTTTTTATGACCATAGTGTGAATAGTGGTTGGGAGCATCCACCTTTTCAAGGTTATGGTTCATACCATGGTGAGCCCAATTACTATTCGCATACTCACCAGTCATATGAGCAAAACAATCCCTCTATTTCTCTAGAAGAGGCTTTAAGAGTCATTCCTTATTTGTGAAGGAAACCTTAAATATTCCGGATGAGTCCCCGGAGAGCGAGTCAACTAGGATGTCTTTAGAAGAGACTCTTAAGCAATTTACTGAAAGTACAAATAGGATTGTCGAAAAACTTGCTCGAAATAATCTTAATTTCCAATACAGTGTTTCCAATAATACCCATGAGAATGAAGATAGTTATTCGCATAATCAAGATGACGAGGTTAGAATTGGTAACACTACTTGTTTAGATGAGGTTCAACCATTTTCATGTTATGATTATGATGAGGATAGTGTTGATGAAGAATTTAAAATATGTAGGCATAGTGATCAGGAATTTGTTACTCCGATTGAACTTTATAATGATAATACTATTTCTAGTTCAAATCCCAATAATTTTAATGATTATTCACCTATTCGAAAGGACGAGGATTTGACTAGAGATGCCATCGTTTTAGACGATGTAGTTTATGATCCTTTAGCCTGCAATATGTTGGATAATCCATTATTTGATGTGCCTATAAGTGAATCGGAGGAAGTAATTATGATTAACACCTTAGTTAACGAGCCTTTACTAGAAACTTTCGCTGATAATCTTTTATATGATTGTGATGATGGTTTAGAGGAAAGAGTTTACCCTGAGAATACTGTTTTAGAGTCTAGTGATTTAGAAACACTAGTCTTAGAAGACGATAAACTCGTAGAGATGAGTAAGGATGCATTACCTGATAATAACTTAGAAGAATCAGTTGACCATTTTCAGGATTTTGATGTTCTAGAAATTAGGGAAATTGTGACTAGTCTATCTAGAGACACTGAAAGCTCTAAGTTTGGGGGTGATTATCACTCTCCTAGTGCCTTACCTTTAACTCTCAGAAAGTCCCCTCACTTAGGACTGGACATCCGTGCCTCAACCATTTTACAAGATTATCTTCATACACTTTTTCCGAACCTAGTTGTGTCCATAAAGAAGTTCGGTTGTTAGAAACCCATCCTCTGGTTGATGTGGTTAACCCAGGCTATGATACCACGATTGACTTTGTTTTCCCACCAAAAACCTTCCTTCCAATTGTGGGAACGTACAAGTTTCAGATGTGTCAATTATTAAGTTTTGAGGCTAAACCTAATTACTTTAGGATATTAGGGTCGACACATTTGCTTAAGAATGACCACCACTGTGGTCAACCGTGTGAGTCAAATCGATTGACTTAGAGGATCCCCATTATTCGGAGTTATTTTTATGTGCTTCTAAGTTCTTAGTTGAGTATTTCCAGGACTCTAGAACCCGATCTTCAGGATCCTTCCTTTGAGGAAATCCAGTAGATGAAAACTTTTTATCTAGACCCTTTTATAGAGCTCCGAACCCGAACCACAACTAGATGTAGTTGTCTTAAACAAAAAAATAGATAAGGGTGTGTTGAATATCTTCCCAGTCTGTTGCAGTTTCCTCTTCTTGTGGTTAGCACTTTTTGATCCAGATGACCATGATTATTCCTAAATTCTGCTATATGATTCTTCGAGGTGACTAATCTCTTCTATTTTCTGGCTGAAGACTTTAAACTTAGCACTTCTTGGGAGGTAACCCAATATTCATGCGACATGGTAATATCTTTCCTTATCTCTTTTGCTTCAAATGGTAACAGTTTCTCCTTGTTCATGTCTTTCATTTCATCTTTAGAACATTGAGGACAATGTTAGATTTAAGTTTGGGGGTATGGGAGAAACTTTTTAGTTGCAATAAATAAACTCCAGAGCCTAGAAATTTATGCTTATTAAGGATAGCACTAACCAATCTAAGTGGATGGAAGCATCTTGGTTATATGAGTTGAGGAACCAATCTGATTAGATGGAAACATCTAGAAGAGTCTATTCATAAAAAAAACAGAGCTCAGGTGTTAGAAAAGAAAACATGGTAGTTTCGCCATATCCTCGTGATGGAAACATCGAAAGAATCCTGATCACTTCTTCTTTTTTTTCTTTTTACCATTGCTAGGGTGAAATAGAATGGCTGAGTTATAAAAAAAAAAAAAAAAAAAAATGAGACCAAACCATTAGACCAACCGGAATAAATTCAATAAAGTCGACCACTGGTACCCTTGTATATGCCAGCTGAGTTGACCTAGAGTTAGGATTATCGACCACTGGTTCCCTTGTATATGCCAGTTGTGTTGATATTAGTCAGACCGGTATCTCAGTCCATTAGGATAGGTTCACCTTAGTCAACATCTATGTTTTCTCTACATCCATCTTCTTAATCTTTCCATGTGATTGGTTGACTCTGGTTTATGATGTCCAGAAACTATATGAGTAGAGCTCTGTCACTTTATATGAATTTTAGTATGCTTGAGTGCAAACTCGTGTACAACAATTGGAATTTCGCATCAGGGTACTTCCTCCTGTAGTCAATAAGTATGCCAACCAAGGAGATTCTTTAGTGCTTTCCAAGGTTACTCGCGTAGATAGCTAGGGTCTGGAATATAAAGGTTTTGTGGGTACACCTCTTGTAAACCCTCCGGAGACAACACTCCGCCGCTAGGGCCACCTAGCGGTTTAACGGTTTGCTGCACGTGCTAAGTGTAGTCTTTTTATTTTTCTAGAATAAATTTGCTCGAGGACTAGCAAATAATAAGTTTGGGGGTATTTGATAGACACATTTTTGTTTCTAATTTGATCTCAATACTATATATTGTTGGCACTCGATTTTGTACTTTTTATGATGTTTTGTGTGTTTGTAGGTATTTTTGGGAAATAAACATTTTTGGAAAATCCGGCTCGAAAAACTACTCGGAGAACCCCCGGAGGATATTTACTATTCGGACTCCCACTTTGGATAAGGGGCAACCTAATTGCTAAGGGGCAACCCAGTGCTATTCGCACCCCACAACTGGTTAAGGGGACTCCACCTTCTTCACGGTTTGAATTCGTTTTGGCGGGAAAATGCAGGTTTCACCTGCGAGTTTCTGGATTTGATTCTGCAAGAGATTTAATCGGAGTTGTTTGTGGTTTTGGATTGGAACCAACCTGTTTTATCAAAACAGGGTTATTAGTTGGCCCAGCTTCGGTAATAAAGGAAGATATCTTCTTTATTTTCAAAACAGGGAAGGTGAGGTTTTTACAGTGCTTCTCTGTTAGATACGGAATTTAGGAAGATATTCTCGGAGATATTTGTGTCTATCAAACACAGGGAGTTTAAGAAGGGGTTTGAACAGCTCAGCTGCCGCGTGAGATAAAGAGTACGTGGAGAGTAATACAGGGAAAGAAGATAAGAAGATATATCGGGTTTTCTACTCTCTTCCCCGAGTTATCTGTCTGGTCTTGGGACTTGGCATGTATTTTCAGCATGTAGGACATCTTCTAGCACGTTCAATCTTTGAGTTTGGAAAGTTTCAACACATGCAACAGCGTGAAAAGAAATAAAAAAGGAAATAATCCCGTGGAATAATATTGATTTACTGTGAAGATTTTTGGGGAGTTAATGTCGAGATAGGAGTTGTTGTTGGGTATAAAAAGGGAGGGAGGAGTTCAGAGAAGGGTATGGAGAGTTAGGGGTGAGAACAGAGGTGATTAGTGAGTTGTAGAGAAGAAATCAGAGGTTGCAGAGTTGTTTCTGCTGCTGCTGCATCTCAAGAACACGAAGAACATAAGACGCACGGAGCGCCGTCGTAAATACTATAGTGACAACGACACATCACCGTGGGTCGTATTGCTACAACGACATTTACCATTTATCGTACGCTGTAACAGTGGTTTGTAACGCTTCTCATGCGTTGCAAATTCCTGGTTTATTTGATATCTCTCCTTTTCATCATTTGTAAGCACCTTTGAGCAATAAAATCATATTTTGAGCGTGTTTCCAACATGATGAGCTAGACCCCATTACTAGGACGACGGAGGAAGACGAATTTCATATATGGGTAAAATTATTTAATTCTTTTTTAAGACTTTTGCACTAATTTTAATTGAAATATGATTTGAATTAATTGGTTGTCATTTAATTTGATGAGGTATGCTTAGCTTAAATGTTTTGATACATCATGCTTAGGATTTACAACCAATCTTTTGAGAATCTATCTTGGCAAAAATAAGAGTCCATGTTTTATTTGTTGAGCGATAATTGTTAAAAGAATTAATATTTGAACCTTTTGTTATGAGTTTGGCCGAATCCTGAGTCCCAACACATCTCTTCATCCTGTGACAATATTTGTATATATTTTTCTTTTATTTTCTTTTATTAATTTTTAAAATCAATCTCATCAAGTCCGAGTGAACGACAACCCTTCTTACTACAACATCATTGAAAATAACCATCAGTAGCCGTACTTCCCACTGTGGAAACTGTGCCAGCTAGCGACTTGGACATGGAGATTCATCGTCCCGAGGGTGCTGCCGTGACTCAGGTGGAGGAGAGCACTTCGGGGGGGGTGAAATCGTAGTTAGGGATCTCCGCCGATTGATGATTCAATTCAGGTGCCACCTTCAATCCTCCGTATCCGGCCCCTTTCCCGTGTCATGTGTTGATTGGTGGATTTAGCGTGCCAACTAAACATGCGACATTGTACACCAAGATTTGGGAAAGCTATGGTCACATTGCCACGACTAAGAAGATCACTAGTCGACATGCGTTGGTCAAGCGTGTGGAGGAAGCCTTGTCTTCGATTGATGAGATGTGCAACGTGACTGGTCATATAATTTCTGAGGATGTAATCTCGAGCTAGAAGTTCCATCGTGACATGTGCGTGGGCTTCGAATTCAACATTCCTTGGTTCGTTGAAGGTCTCTCTCGATGTTGAAAGGTCGTTGGGTGGAGCAGTGAAGGTCCTTCATGGACATGATGAAGAAGCCTAAGCGAATTCAAGAAGTTGTGCGGAAGTCAAACTTAAGAGGGTGGCTCTCCAAAGCACGAGGGAGGCCTTTGCCAAAGGGAGCAAGCCGCTGTTGGAAAACTTCCCTTGAATATATATCTGTCTTTTGGACCTCTTATCTTTAGGTTTTTTTTTTTTTTTTTTTTTGAAAGGCAAATGAGACGCCTGGTTTTGGTTTTTGATTTTCTGATTTTCTCGGGTTAATAGATGAATGCTACCTTGACGGTTTTGGATTATATATTTTTTTTTGAATGAAATGTTTAGAATTGAATTGTCTTTGGTTATGAATGAAAGTGACGCAGACATCCCAGGAAAACCATGGAACCGTGTGTTGGGTAGATGACATGGGATGAAACATGGCTATAGGTTTTATCAGAACTTGAAAAAGCAAACCACGTATTTTTGTCTAGATATAAGACTTACTCTGGTTTCGCAGTCTTCGATGAGAATAAACTTTCCGGGTGTAGGACCAAGTTTTTTTTTTTTTCGAGCATGGGAAGTCCCCGGTCTTCCGAGTCGTTCTTTGAGTTGTCTCGATAATCGCGCCGTTAATCCCTCGGGCGGATCGTTTTGCTTCCAGCCTCGAGAAGTCCCCAGTCATCCCTTGTCGTGTCATGACCGATAATCCAGCCGTCGAGTAATCGAGTGGAGTGGATCCCCCTCCTCTACCATCTTGACGTCTGGGTCGAAGAATGAGATCGCCGGTTGAAAATTGACATTGTAACCGAAAGATCGAACCTCCCACTGTGGTCGCCAATTGTTTGTAGGTGAAAATGGTTTCTGCTGATTTCGGTAATTGTGGGTGTGCAGGTGAGAAACAATTTAAACCCTAAACAATGTACTGCAAGGGAGTACTTTAGATTCGAGAGATAAATCTGTACAAGTCTGGCCTAAACCAAGAAATGGCCGTTCCAGACTTGCTTCGGTCACAAAGTGGAGGAGAATGGGTTGGTTTTGGGGAGGGAAGCAAGGAAAGTGATGAGACCAGAATAGTTGATTCTGGAAGAGTAGTTGGGTTACTACGACTTGTTATCAGAAAAGTGAGAGAGCTCCCAAGGTGAGCTAGCAAGTAAGTATTTCTGAGTGTTGTATCTCCCGTATGAACTTGTTGTTCAATGGAAATAGGTAAGACCTATTTATACAAGTCGGAGTAAAAACGTACCATGGTCTCATTAAGGAGTGGGGAAGTAAATGGGAGGAGGTGGTAACCGTATGCATGGAATTGATGTTCCATAAAGTGGTTAGCGCATGAAACTGGTTTTCATGAAACTGCTAACGTTATGGAATTGATGTCCCATAAAGTTGTTAACGCATGTGCTTTATGTCCCATGAACGTTTCACACATAACTTCCCGTATTTACTAACCGCCTCACCCTTATGGCACTTCCTTATGACGGGCGTAATGTATGCCGCACGATGTAAACCCCCAAACCAATACCCAAAGAGGATCCCCCAGTTTGTGTTGATGTCTCGAATGTTTTGTAAAACATGTAGCACGTTGTTGTGGCTTGGCAAGTCAAGCTCGGGAAACTTGCCAGCCTGGTGACCTTCGACGGTCGAGATTTTGCATCTTGAGAGGAGGGGCAACCTTTGATCATTGCACGCCTTCGTTTTGGTAGCCGTGTAGTGAGGGCCAACGTAGTGGCGCGGCTAGGTTGGCATGCCGTTGGCATGGCAAGGTTTGGCGTGGCCAAACTTAGGTTTTCGGGCCAAAGGTTACCATGTATCGTCTGGTAACCTTGGATGGCTAGGATTTGCTCCAGGGATTGAAGGGAAACCGTTGATTATTGCACGCCTTCGTTTTGGTAGACGCGTAGTGAGGGCCATCGTGGTGGCGCGGCTAGGTTGGCATGTCGTTGGCATGGCAAGGTTTGGCGTGGCCAAACTTAGGTCTTCGGGCCAAAGGTTACCATGTGTCGTCTGGTAACCTTGGATGGCTAGGATTTGGTCCTGGGTCTGAAGGGCAACCGTTGATTGTTGCACGCCTTCGTTTTGGTGGCCGCGTAGGGAAGGCCAACAGGGTGGCGCGGCTAGGGTGTGGTTAGGATTGGTATGTGGGGCCAAGGGTTCGCCTTGGGCGTGGCTAGCTTTGGCTAGGTGCGATTTTGGCATGGCATGTGGGGCCAAGGGTTTGCCATGGGCGTATGGCGTGGCTAGGGCCAAGGCAAGGGCGTTTGGCTTGGCATGATGTAACTAACATGGCTAGGGCCAAGGAAAAGTGCGTTTGGCATGGCGCGGCTAGCTTGGCTAGGTTTGGTTTGGCTTGGCATGTAGGGCCAAGGGTTTGCGATGGGCGTATGGCGTGGCTAGGGCCAAAGCAAGGGCGTTTGGCTTGGCATGATGTGACTAGCATGGCTAGGGACAAGGCAAAGTGCATTTGGCATGGCGCGACTAGCTTGGCTAGGTTTGGTTTGGCTTGGCATGTAGGGCCAAGGGTTTGCCATGGGCGTATGGCGTGGCTAGGGCCAAGGCAAGGGCGTTTGGCTTGGCATGATGTGACTAGCATGGCTAGGGCCAAGGCAAAGTACGTTTGGCATGGCGCGGCTAGCTTGGCTACGTTTGGTTTGGCTTGGCATGTGGGGCCAAGGGTTCGCCTTGGGCGTGGCTAGCTTTGGCTAGGTGCGGTTTTGGCTTGGCATGTGGGGCCAAGGGTTTGCCATAGGCTCATGGCGTGACTAGCTTGGGCTAGGTGCGGTATTGGCTTGGCATGTGGGTCCAAGGGTTTTCCATAGGCGCATGGCGTGGCTAGGGCCAAGGCAAGGGCGTTTGGCTTGGCATGATGTGACTAGCATGGCTAGGGCCAAGGAAAAAGTGCGTTTGGCATGGCGCGGCTAGCTTGGCTAGGTTTGGTTTGGCTTGGCATGTGGGGCCAAGGGTTCGCCTTGGGCGTGGCTAGCTTTGGCTAGGTGCGGTTTTGGCTTGGCATGTGGGGCCAAGGGTTTTCCATAGGCGCATGGCGTGACTAGCTTGGGCTAGGTGCGTGACCAAGCTAGGGTTTTGGGGCAAAGGTCGTTTGGTGACCTTAGACGGCCAAGATTTGCTCCTGGGATTGAAGGGCAACCGTTGATTGTTGCACGCCTTCGTTTTAATAGCCGCGTAGTGAAGGCCAATATGGTGGCGCGGTATGGGCCATGGCGAGGTGCGTTTGGCATGGCGCAGTAGGTGTGGCTGGCATGATTTTCCATTGGCACGGAGGTGCGGCTAGCATGGCTGGCATGCTTTGGCGCTGGTCGGTGTGGTCGGCATGATTTGCCATTGGCACAGAGGGTGCGGCTAGCATGGTTGGCATGCTTTGGCGCGGTCGGTGTGGGTCGGCATGATTTGCCATTGGCACGAGGTGCGGCTAGCATGGTTGGCATGCTTTGGCGCTGATCGGTGTGGTCGGCATGATTTTCCATTGGCACAGAGGTGCGGCTAGCATGGTTGGCATGCTTTGGCGCGGCAGTCGGTGTGGTGGGCATGATTTGCCATTGGCACAGAGGTGCGGCTAGCATGGTTGGCATGCTTTGGCGCTGGCCTGGTGGGCCGGAATGTTTGTCATTGGCACGAGAGGGAATTAGGGTTTGGCTTGTCGTAACCCTAATTTGAAAAAGATACCCCTTGTAATTATTTAGGGACACATTAAAGGTTTCAGTAAATGTGCCTAGTAAATGCTTGTTACTTTAAATGTTGTGACATCACTGTCTGCTAGGGTTTAGTATTTTACGATTTTAACCCTAAGCTAAAAACCATCATCAACAATATCGAAAAAAAATCAGATAGTGTATTTAATTATTTTACTAAAAAAAAGTATTGAAGTAGCCTAGTACTGGGTATTCTTATGAATGACGTTGTTAGGAATTGTGAATGAAAGAGAACATGATTACAGTTGTTCCAAGTATTAAAAGGGAATATGATTGCATTTGTTCATATAATTCAGACTTGTGAATGAAAGGGAACTGTAGGTGTAAAAAGTTGCACAAGTACATCCAACAATCAATATGAAATGATAGTAACGTAAGCAAGTAAGAGACTCATAAGAACACAAGATATACGTGTTTCGGCATGATTACCTACGTCCACGGCGGTGGAAGGATGATCTTATTACTTTACTCAAGTTTACGAGGAAGAATGCTCTCAAAATACTCTATCTCTCCTCTCACTCACTTACAGATTACTTGCCTCCTCTCAATACAACATGTTTGTATTTATAGGCTAGTTACAGTGTAAGTCACATTCTATCTTCTTCGATGGTCCTGGCGGGTGATTAGTACTGTCTTCCCCGATACTTATCACCTAGTCTCACATCACCCCGGTGAGCATACTTCCCGATGTGTTTCTTCCCGATATTGATATTCTTTGACCTGGCGTCGTCGTTCCTCCCGACCCGAATCGGCTATCCTTAGTTCCTGGCCCCCACTTTGTCTATATTCTTCTGCTCTTCACACCTGCCTTGTAGTGTATTTAATGCCTTGATTCCCGATACACATTTCTCCATCACATTCGATTCTTCACTTTACACGTGCTCGTCCCACATGCGCTTGGTAGATATTTCTTTTCTTGTGCCCGTGTTATAGAGGTTGATTCGGTGTTTCACTCTGCTCCTGTCTCTAGTGGGTCGTCGTCTGAGATCATGCCATGTACACTTGTCAGTTATTTGCTACTACAGGAACTATTGTATATTGTGAATGAATGAAATTAAGGGAACTATTGTACACACTATGAACAAATCATATCCATAAAAGTTAAGGATGAGAAACGAGAATTTCATATCTTGTTTCCTATTAAAAAGAACGCACGATAGGTTCTTTTTTTTTATTACAACATCGTAAAGAGTACCAAGTCGGTACGTGTTGATACTAAAATCTTGATTAAACCAAACCAAAAGCTTTTAGCGAGCAAATTGCGTACCTGTCTACCTGATTTATGTTCGCGGATGATTTTCATTGTTTTAGTTGGACTTCGATATGCAATTGCCAATTCGCATACTTGGCAATGGTGGTGTTAAATCAAAGTTCGAGTATAATTCGGATATATTTATTTCATTTTGATTTATTTTCTTTAAATGGATATTTGAACCCCTATTTATGATGCAGATATTCTGATAATTTATCCGGATCTGTGAGTTTCGGGACATCAAAATCAAATCGAGATACAAGTACCTTCTGTAGCGTGTAAGAGAAGATGTACATCTGCAAATAGCTACACGTGTCAGTTATCTTTTTTCGAATTCAAACCCAAACCGCCATTTCCTTAAATAAGTCAGCTCATAAATTCCCCTTTCACTCTCTTCACTGATCTCCAGATCTTCAATGGCGATTCTCAACGACTCTTTACCTCCGCCTCATGAATTAGTCGGTCTATTGCCAGTTAAACTCACCAATTCAAATTACAACACCTGGAAATCTTTGTTTCTCCCAATCTTAAGACGATATCACGTCCTTGATTTAATAGATGGTTCTTCCATTTGTCCTCCTCGGTTTCTCTTTGATACCGATTCTTCAGAAAAACAGATTTCTAATCCAGATTTTCAAAAATGGATCGATCGTGACGGATCTCTTTTAATTTGGTTAAATTCAACTATTTCAGATTCAATTCTTCCTCATGTTTGTGAAAGTAAATCATCTAGAGATCTCTGGATTAACCTTGAAAATCGATTTCGCGCACTGAGTGTTTGTGATAATTACCAAGTTACAGTTGTAAGTGAAGAAGAAGAACCTACTACTCCTGCTTATTCTCATGTTTCTAGTAGTACTACAAATTACACTACCAGCAAAAACAACAAGAACAAGAGAAGGTTATCAGACTGTGTTAAAGTTGCTGTGATGGTTAGACCGTTGATTGATAAAGAGCTTTTATTAGGTTGTGTGGATTGTGTTAGTGTTGTACCAGGAGGAGAAAATGAACCTCCACAGGTGGAGATTGGGTCCAAGAGTTTCATGTTTGATCATGTATATAAAATTACTGCGCCTGCTACTTCTTGTTCCATATTTGACGATTGTGTTGCTCCCTTGGTTGACGACCTCTTCCACGGTTGCAATTCAACAGTTCTTGCATATGGCCAGGTATGCCTTTATTGACAATCTCTTTTTTCTTTATGTATTATTCTATTCCAATACTTGTAGTGGGTGTAGGACGCATCTGTTGCCACTCTAGTCGTGGTACTGCACTAGTATGCCTCTTACGGATTGCAAATGGTACGGTACATTTTTATTTTTATTTTTTGTGAGGCGAATGAAAGGTTGAAATCTTGTTGAAAAATGAAAAAAAAAGTGTTCTTTAAATACACCCAGAACATGTAAAGGGATTCCTTTGAATGCTTCCTCTCTTGATGCCCACAACACTACTAGAGATTTGATGTCAAGCAGAACCTCATCCAGTAGTTTAGCACGACCCCAAATGCTCTTCCATTCCTCTTATCCTCACCTGCCAAATAGATCAAGTTATTGCATACATACCCGAGAAAACTCCACATATAACCCCTTAAATATTTCTGTCATTTAATGGGTTCATGGACCAAGTTATTGCCGTTTGCAACTACTCTATAGGGGAGAGAGTTGCGAATGGCATTTGGTGGAACATATCTGCGCCGAGATTGATCTTCTACTTTTAGCATCTCTGAGTTGCAGAGCTTGCCTGAGAATGTATCAGCTTCCTGCATTTGAACTTCATCTCTGTTTATGTTTAGAGGAGGGTCTCCAACTTCCTCCAGCAACTTTAGCTTGTATTGATCATTCACATTTATATTAGCTCTAAGTTTTAGCTCCCAAGAGTTGCACTTGTCATGATTCAACATCTTTGCTATTCTGAAGTTCTTCGAGGTAGACTTCTGATACAAGACCTTGCATATCTCCTGAGACTACCTCCTTTAACCACCTTCATGCCAAAATAAAATCTGATCACCACTATTTATGGGGAATTTTACTCTTACATGTTCTTCCACAAACAAGTGGTTATTCAAAATCCCCTTCCACAATCCTCTCCCTTGAGATAAGTTGTCAGTTAGCATGAGTTTAGCAGGTCTTGATTTCGTCTCATTTTCCTTAGTAACTTCAATATCGGCTCACGTATAAAAGTTAGTTGATATATACGTGGAGATTTATTGATGACAGATTTAGCCTTCGATGGATCACGTTCAATTCCTCTATCGCTAATGAGAAACCTAGCAGCTTTCCTAGTTCTGTTCATTTTCTGCTGTTGTTTTGTCTAACTCTACTAATGTACAATTTCATTGGTTTCTGTATTGGTGTAGAGTGGATCAGGCAAGACGTATACCATGGGAACTAATTACAGTGGAGACGCAAATGGTGGTGGGATTATCCCAAAAGTGATGGATGCCATCTTTGCTAAGGTTAAAGAGACCAAAGAAACTCATAGATTTTTAATCAGGATTTCTTTTGTTGAGGTAAGGTATTCTTAGCCTTCTATTTACACTACAATAAAGTATTTGGATGACTTTGAGTTATGGAAGTATGTGCAACTGTTTTACATCAGCTATCTTGACTTGTTCACAGATTCTTAAAGAAGAAGTTTTTGATTTGCTACGCCCAAACTCATCAGTTTCTGGATCTCCTTTAAAAATTCGAGAAGCTGCGAACGGGGGCATTAAACTTGAAGGTGTTACAGAGAAGAAAGTCGGAACAAAAGCGAAGATGGCAACATGTTTACACATGGGTTCAAAGGCACGGGCAACTGGAAGTACAAATATGAATAGTCAATCGATGTGTGTATGCTTATTTATTTACTTCTGATAAATGCACAACCTTAACGTTTTTTGTTAGTGTAGGTAATTATTGTATATCATGGCGCTCGCACTTGTCTTTGAAACGGTTTAATAAGCTTGTGCTGCATTTCATTTGTATATCTGTTGGATAGTCGCTCTCATGCCATCTTTACAATCTCACTGGAGCAAAGTAGAATCACACGGGTCACCAAAGATGATGCTGGAGATAATATATTATCTACAAAACTTCATTTGGTGGACCTTGCTGGTTCGGAGCGTGTGAAAAGAACGGGAACAGATGGGTTGCGTTTGAAAGAAGGTAATTAGAATATATAAATCTGTACATTAAATATCTACGGTTTCTTGAGCTGTTTACTCACGAAGTATGATATCTGTAGGCATTCACCTAAATAGAGGATTATTGTCTCTTGGAAAGGTGATAAGATCTTTGGGAGAGAAAACGAGGAAGGAAGGAGGGCATGTTCCTTACCGCGACAGCAAGTTAACACGTATGCTTCAGGCAAGGGGATATTTCATATATGCTTTTTGGTTTCTAAGCTATAACTTATTTTAAGAACTCAATAGTTTTTTAATGAGTATGCTGTGGTGAAAATTACTGATCCTCCCTTTTACTTTGTGTTGATTTTGCAGGACTCTCTTGGCGTTAATGGCAAGACAGTGATGATTGGTAAGTATTGATTTTTGTGGTTCTCGAGTTTGGTTGTTGTTAGAGAGACTCAATGTTTATTATTTGGATCATTTTATTTTCTGATTACAGCCTGTGTGAGTCCCGCAAACATAAATGCCGACATAACATTGAACACTTTGGAGTATGCCAATCGTGCTCGAATCATCCAGAACAAGGCATTTGTAAGGATGTCTACATTGCAAACTCCATTCCAAGCCTGTAGAGGTACATATATTACTAATTGGGTAATAGTTTGTTGAAATAATTGTATTCCTAATAATCTAAGAGCTTAAAGTCGTGTTTTGTGCAGCTCAATCTTCTGCAGAAAGGAAGAGAGATATATCAGTCAATTCATCTAATCCAGAAATGCTTGAAAGCGTTGAAGTACCTGAGCCCAGTACTCCCAAACCGCTTTCGGATGTGACCAACTATACTGATGAAACTGAAGCAATTCTCTCTCCACTAAGCAAATTTTTTGCTCGTAGTTCCAATTTGAAGGTTTATTGAATAACATGCAATCTACACAGCGTTTTGGTTAATCTCTTCAAACTAATGATTTATTTACTCCATTTTGCTATTACTAATATGCAGACCACCTTTATTCAAGAATATCTTGCTTGCCTTAACACTGCTAGCAAGTAAGTTCAGCTGCTATGCTCCGAACTTGATCTCTTTCTATTTTGTACTTAAATGTTTAATAATTTACTGACGTGTAGTTGAGCGTTTTATTTATTTGTTTACTTGTTTCATTGCAGAGAGCAGCTGATGGAGCTAAAGGTACTATTTAGGAATCTAAAATGCATAAGTTGAATATGAATTTGTTTGCTGTATATTGTTTATTTTCGTTTTCCTTTACTTGTGTTTCAGGGCATTGGAAAGAGAAGAGCAGACCACATAGTCGCACTAAGAGAAGCTAGCCCCATAAAATCGGTTAGAAACACTTTGAAATTTTGATATAGTTTCAGATTGGACATGTTGATATCAAATTCGCAAAACTGAAATGAATTTACCTGGGTTTCCTTATGCAGCTTTCCGATTTGGAAGACATAGGACTTTCCTCAAAGCAGGTATTAGACTATAGTTTACTAAAGTTCCTATTTCAAGTCTTTTTTTCTTATTCATTATTCTTCTTGAGTTGAAAAGAAGAAGAAAGTAATAACTGGAAGAAAAAAAAAATATGCTTCAGGTGAACGACATAATCGGAAGTACTGCAAGAGGATTATTTGACTAAAAAGTAGTAGATGCAAGCAACGTTAGTTATTGGGTAAGTCATGCACTACATGGCTTAGTTGGTGCTTGGTTTTTATGATACTTGAAGACTTATACGCAAAACAAAGTAGCTTGTGAGTCTGAATGTAACTGCTTTCACCAGCATTGCACAGAACGGAGAGAAAATTATGATATATATTACAAGAGGTGTGGCTGCTCAGCTAAGTAAATATGTTGTTTTACCTTGCAATTGCAATATGTTGTGTTTCTCTGGTGTGTTCCAAGATAATGTAATGCATTTTGAAAAGTAGAAACTGGCAAATAATACAGTGCATCATAGTGCAAGAAAAAATAAATTTTGCCCTTGTGAATTTTCCATTCCCGCTCAGCTGTATCTTCAATGTCACTTTTGCCCCGTAATGTCTCATAGGGTGTTGGAATATTACGTTCGTGTATAACCACCAAGGTGATGGTGCAGTTCAAATGAAGAGAAGACTAAGTACGTGTAGATAAATATAGACTAAGTCAAGTAATATGTGTAATCTAACTAAGAAGAGTTAAAGCATCCAAGATTTGTGGATCTGTTTATCATGTAATTAGTCAAAGTTTATCTCTTATCACTCACTCTATAAATAAGAGTGCCTTATGTAACTGTAATCTATCCCAGAACATTAAGTCTGGAGATCAATCTAATTCACCCTACGGGGTTCTGTCAGTGGACGTAGGCTTTAGTGCCGAACCACTATAATTCTCGTCTCCTTTAATTATGTTTGATTGATTTTGCTTAATCGATGATCCGTCTCGATACCCATAATTTATTATGGTATCAGAGCAGGCTATTTGCGACGAGTCATTAGACCGCGCCTTTACTCCGCGTCACCCGATTTAATTGTCCACGTGTTAGACCCAACGAGGCTACACGTGAGGGGGGCGTGTTGAGATTATTAGTCCCACATTGTTTGGGCAATCTAAGATCCTGCGGTTTATAATCCTTAGGGCCTCTCCACTTATTGCCAATTGGTTTTGAGTTGGATGCCCATATTCTAACATGGTATCAGAGCGGGGAGATCCGCTCGAATCGCTTCCGCTTTCTAAAATTTGTTTTTAGTATTTCTTTTCATCAGTACCATCTTGTGATGGTGAACAGTACTCTCTTTCTCCCTATTGATGAATCTTAGCTCAGTTTATCAGAGTTATCAATTAAGTTTTTCCCATTATATACTGGAAAATCAAGGTGGATATTTTGTTCACGTCAAAGACCTGCTTCATAATTCAGGCTCAGAACACATTTCCGCTCATATTGCTTCCGCTATCTAATTTTTTTGCTGTCATTTTCATCTATTTTATTTGGACTAATCTTCGATATTAGTCTATATTCTATGGATGATTTATATTCATTATTTCCAACAGAGTTATCATCAAATAACTCTTCCTAATGATCGTTTCTCTCATCATCATGAGTTTCGTTTTCATTATGTCTATGGGTATCGTTCTTTGGACGAAAATTTCTGGTTTTCTTTTCTCAAGCCATCAACAGTAGTAAATCATCGATAGCATTCACGACTTTGCATATGAGATTCGTGGGTTCTATTGTTATCTTCATCAAGTTCCTTTTGATGTTGTCTTATTCACGTTACTGTATGTATGCTTTCAAGTCTATAAATGTTGTACACATAAAGATATAACTTTTGAGTCTTTGCCGTACACATGGACGTAGTTATTTGGTTCATCTTTGCCGAGAAGATTTCCATATTTTCAAGTCAATCCCGAAAATATCTCCGTCTTTTGGAATTCTTGCCAAATTCTGATAATCGATTTATTTGAAAATATTTTTCATATCTTTTCTTTCCGAAAATTTTCAGATTCGGAATTTATTTTATTATGAGAATATATTCTCTCCTTTCATATCATGAAACTCACCAATGGTTGGCATCTATAGCCATTGCGGTGGTTATTATTTTCCAATGACAGGATCGTGTTCATTGATACCCATTGCAGAGAATTTATTTGCGAGTTAAAGCATTTAGCTTTAAAGGCGTATTTTCTTCCAAAACCATCTTGATCAAGGTTTGAGTATTGAACAATCAGACTCCATCATCCGTTCACCGCAATCAGACTCCATCAACTGTTACAGGCAGGGATGTTTGTCTCGTCTTGGTTAGAAATTCTCAAAGCAAGCCCATTAAAGCAATATATTTGCTCATCCAAATACTAATTTTCTGGTACGTATTGGTGTCTCCGGCTTGTTCATCTAAAAGTAATTTCTCCCTATTTCGTTCTCTGCATCTTAATAACTCTTCATTCGAGATGGATTATTTCGATGGATTATTTCTTAGTCGCTTTTTTGCTTCTATCAACAATACTCAAATATGAATATTGTTTCAAAATCCAATTCCAAATATATTTTTGAGTTTCACTATTCCAAGGAGATAATACTGTGTTGTTTCTTCTTGAGTATGATCAGTTCCACTATCTACTGGAGCTTCTTTTAGTTTCTTGAACTACATCTGCGAGTTCTACTATACCATCTATATCAACAATACTTTTCTTGCCATGGAGATGTACAGTACTCATCACCTTGTACGTACATCATCTTTGAATTCCAACTCCAATTTTCAATCACTTATAAAAAAACAAAAGAAAAAAGGGTTTGTTATTCTACACAGTGATCTTACCTGTTGGACAACAAACTGTTTTAGCTATTGATAACTTTTCGAAATTTTAGTTTTCATTTGTGAAAACTTTCTTAAACAACCATGTGTTCCAAGTTGTTGGTTATCTACAATGTCTTGTCTTGGTTAAAAATCAACAAACCAAGCCCAGGAAATCCATTTCATTCATCAATGCCTCGTGAAGATCATTTTGCTGCTTATGTACCTTTGTTCAAGTGTCATCATCTGCGATTGAATATTGAAGTTCAACCTACACAATTTAGGTTACAAAATTATCTTCTGAGATTATTCAAGTTGTACACTTCACAAAAGTTCCGTGTTCAACTTGAGGGGGGTGTTGGAATATTACGTTCGTGTATAACCACCAAGGTGATGGTGCAGTTCAAATGAAGAGAAGACTAAGTACGTGTAGATAAATATAGACTAAGTCAAGTAATATGTGTAATCTAACTAAGAAGAGTTAAAGCATCCAAGATTTGTGGATCTGTTTATCATGTAATTAGTCAAAGTTTATCTCTTATCACTCACTCTATAAATAAGAGTGCCTTATGTAACTGTAATCTATCCCAGAACATTAAGTCTGGAGATCAATCTAATTCACCCTACGGGGTTCTGTCAGTGGACGTAGGCTTTAGTGCCGAACCACTATAATTCTCGTCTCCTTTAATTATGTTTGATTGATTTTGCTTAATCGATGATCCGTCTCGATACCCATAATTTATTATAGGGTTTCTCTCTTGGACCGTGTTTAATGTAGATAAGAATTTGCAAAACTATTGCGGCGTTCACTTTTCTAGGATGAAAGAAATGCAACCATAGGGGATGAAAGGATGGCACATTTGCACTCGTTATATTGTTCTTTCCTTCTCCCCAACAAAAAAGCAATAAAGAGAACTGAGACTACATTGAAAAAAAAAAAAAAAACTCGAACCTACAAGGCTACGAGAATAATCAGCAACTGTGAAGCGTCAACTTCGAAGATCATAAGCATTACAATTGGAATTTTCGAATTTACCCTCTTCTATTTACTTATATACATATGACCATTTTAAGTTCCAACATTAGAAGTACATCGTCTTCTGGAGGTAATGTCATATTGTCATTTTGGGCTCTCTCGAACAAAGAGAACAGAACAGTGAAGTAGAAACATATAATGTATTTCGTTGACAGGAGCTGCTGCTTATGCTGTTTATCAACATGTGTTCTTTCGAGAAATACAATCTAGGCAGCCCACATTTCAATTCATAATGGAAGAGCCTGCATATATAAAATCAATTAAAAATATTAATGGATTAGAGCAATTCCTATGGCAATGGCCAAAAACAAATTTTTGTTCAGCCAGGTGGATGGCCAAACTTGGTTTTCCACTATGGGAAAACACTGGGCGTTAGAGTACTAGACGCGCGTCATTAAGAAAAACGGTGGCGCTCAGCAGCAGAACGCTGGCGTGAAGGTGTCAAACGCTGGCGACAGGAAGGATGACGCCGCGTCACGGACTGTGTCGCCGGTGGTTTTCCTGTTGACGCCAACCGGTAGTTTTTAAATTTCGAATTTCACCTTTTCCCTCTATAAATTGCTGTAATCTTCAAACAATTTAGTACACCAAAATTCACTTAAATTTTCTCTTATAAAAATCGCTGAAAAAGCGATCACACTTTTCTGCGATGCAAAACTTGAAGTTGTTGTTTCTAAGATATGTGGGAGTTTTAAAAAGATTGAAAATTGTAAAAGGGAAGTGCAAGTTTTAGAAGTTGCTCAAAGAAAATGTTCCGCTAAAAGGCAAAGAAAAGCTCATGTTTTGAAACTTAACAACAAAAATTCAAAAACAAAGGTGAAACTCACAAAAGAGCGCGTTGAATGGAAAATACGTCAAATGAAGATAAACAGAGGCCAAACTTGTACTTGATTTTTATCAAAGTTTTTAATATTGTCGAAGTTTATATCTTGTAAAATTGGCAGTAATATCAATGAATGAAAATGTTTATATCTCCCCTCCTTTAAAACACTAAGTCATATGAGCTCCCACGTCGCACGGTGAGTGTGACATCCCTCTCAAATTAAATAAGATAAAAGCTTTCACACAGAGCAATTAAGAGGACAAGTGACGTGACTCTATTGGTCGGAGCATTAAAATTTGAATTACACTCCGTTTACAACCAATATTTAACTGGATGTTAATAACACCGTTAGCAAAAATGTGGGTATATAACACTTATGTGTGAATTTACGCCTATCTAATAACTTACACTTGGTTTACACTAAAAACTTGACTGTACATTGGTGATGTCCGTTAAGTGTACAATACACCCGTAAGAAATCTAACATAGGGCTTTCCTCCTGCCCTACTGAGATAATATATCGCCTTTGCCTATTTTGGAATTCCACTGAAGAATCATCATCATCATCATCATCTCTTTATTCTTCGCCTTGCTTCATTCCAAAGTTCTCGTTGATGATCGATCAATCTCCTTATCAATCACCGGAATAAAGCTTGATACATTAGGGATGGATCAATCTCCGGTCTCAATCATTAGTATAAAGTTAAACTCTTAAACAGTGCTCTCCCGTTTTTTCGTTAATCATTATGATGATATGTATTTGCTTGGTTGGCATGGAGTCGGAGATGGGTTTGTGCGATTTGGAATCTGCCAAGGGTTTGAGGAGAACACGCTTAACTCAAATCGTGGTAATAGCAGATCATGCACACAATGTGTTTGAGGAAAGGCCTGAGAGACCAGTTGAAGCTGCAGTGGAAAAACACACATCGTGGACAGAGTTTGAGTGGAGAAAGTACTAATTTTTGTTCTCTATCATGCCTTATGAATATGATAATCAAGGCAATTTTTTTGGTTTTGTGATTTTGAACTCATCTAACTTTTGAGTTTCTCTTTCTAAGTCATTCATGCATCTCTTAATGTTGTCCATTGGCATCTGAAAATGTTATCATCCATGGACAATATCTTATGTTTACAGCTTTGAGGGTCTTTGATTGAGGGGTAGTTGGACTCGATTACTGTCGAGTTAAATTACTTGCATGGGAATTAATTGTAAGGAAAAATTCAATTGTTTTGTTCTCTCTCAAGTAATTTCAGACTCTAGGCATATATGCGAGAGGGATGTTTTAAAGTTCGATTACTACATTGGTGCTCAGCCATAAGCAGGAAGACAAACCCGAGTACATTCACCAATCTAGATGCAAAAGTCCCATGTCTTCTCATCGTGGTATATTGCTTCTCTTTAGTAGACATAGAAAGTCTGCTTGGCAGCTGAGGTTACTCATTGATGTGCATTGCTTTTATGTACAATGCAAGATTGTCTCTGCTCAATTATATTGATACTGCTCTCTCATTTCCATCTTTATTGATGTGTTGCAGCCATTCGAGGAGGCTCCTCTTGATAACATTTCCACAATTGTACTTGGTGACACAGATTCACAAATACCGTATGTTGATATCAGGGTCAACGGGATGTTGGTAAGGAATAAGGATGGCTCTGCAAATACGCGAAACCATTCTCTCAGGACATAAGTGGAGTCTGGTGGTAAGAATATCCAACTGATGATTTTCTTTTAACATGCACTATATAACTATGAAGTTTGTAGTCTTTTCATCTTTCCCCTGCAGTGATGTTTGTCTGTGCAGTCCATGTGAGGGAGTAGTGTTCATACCCATTTGGCTTTTTGGAAAACATGATGACTGGGAAGTTTTCCTGTACGTGGTTTGGTTTTAGCCCCAATATTATGTCATCCTTGGAGGCAGAAATGTACGTGGTATGATTCATGTTTTCCTGCCATTCAATAAATTAATCATGTTTCTTAGACATAGCTAAAACATGTCACATTATAAATGTCAAATGAAAACACTTCTGCTTTAGTGTAGTACTTTTGTTCCTTCTCTTATTCTTTTTTTTTTCTTGTTCATCTTGCATCAGTAGAGGGTCTACTACAAATACATCTACCATTGCACCAGGAAGAAGGAAGAAGGAACAACTGTGAAAGTCTCTCAGGAGGAAAAGAAATCCAAGCCATAGACAGTTTCAGGGTTGGTAGGGGTTATCATATATACTTAGCCCTCCGTATAAGGGATCTTAATCTCTGAATTTTTGTGTTCGTGAGGGACATAGGCTTTCGTCTTTATACTCTTAATACTACCCTTGGGGATCTTTATGTTTTTTTTGGCATTGTTAGAGCTTTGATGCAAAAGACAGAAGATGACTTTTCAAAAATACAAATCCATCTCTTCTGACTCCAGATTAACCTTACTTTATGAAAAATTGTGTATTGAGCATCTTAGTAAGTCTGCAATATATACAACTACAAAATAATATATTTGTATAAACAAAATACTGAGAACAGTTTGTGATGTCCGTGAGAATGCTGCTGCTACTATTCTTTGTGCTTCACCCCGCCACACCAAATCAAAAATTCCAAGCTTTGCCACGCCACACCAAATCAAAAACATGGTTAAAGACGACGGGGGCGAAGCAACTCCACACCAAATCAAAATCCTAAGCATGCATAGGGAGGGGAGGCGAAGCCGAGCCACACCAAATCAAAAATCCGTATAGGGACGGGGCGAGGTGAATCTGAGCCACACCAAACCAAAAATCCTAAGATGCATTGGGACGAGGCGAGGTGTAGCCGAGCCACACCAAATCAAAAATCCTAAGCATGCATTGGGGCGAGGCGTAGGTCGAGCCACACCAAATCACAAATCCTAAGCGACGGGGCGATCCAGACAATGCCAAGCCACACCAAATAAAAAAATGCATCGCGACGGGGCGGGGCGGGGCGAAGCCCTGCGACACCAAATCAAAAATGCAAGATGGGCCGAAGTGAAGCCACGTCACACCAAACCAAAAATATTGTTAAAAGAAAAAAGGAAAATGATGATGGATGGTTTTCGGGTCGCCCGGTGCGTAGCACGGGCACAAAATCTAGTTTTAAAATAGATTTCCACTTTAGATTACGTGAAATTTATTACCATTTATTTAAACTTGCAAATAACATCAAAGTACATTTTAATAAACCACAACAAAAACATCAAACTACATCAAATCCAGCCACATTCTCTCTGTAAAGTTCATAGCATTCAAAATGCGTAAACTCTCTCCCGCTTTCTTCGGTAAACTTGGTCAGAGCGATGGTTTTCATTTCTTCGTTGGATAATCCAGAATTGCTACGATGAACCATCCACAATATTTCCGTATAATGTTTGACTTCATTACTGATGAATGCAATTCTTAGTTCTAGGCTCTTACTGTTTCTTATTGCTTCGTTCCGCGAAAATACAAAATGTCCCAATACTCTTTCCCAGAAATGGTCATGGTTCATTGGTCTCGCCATACGATGTAACCAACATTGAACTAGAGCAACATCTTCTTCCACTGTAAATTCCGGCAGCGGCACTCGAGTGCAGTAACGATGTACTTGAGATGGACCATCTTTTAGAATTTTGAAACACGCTTCGAAACGAAAGGCTTACCGTGAGCTTCCTCCCAATTATCAAGAGCTTCTTGGATCACTTCTTCTTCGATTACACCGATGAACTTTTCTCGATCAATTTCCATTACTGCTCAAGAAATGGCCGGACCGCAAGCCTAATACGCCGAAAACGAGCACGCAATTGACGAGCATCTCGGTTTCTGGGTTTCTCGTCAATGAGACGAACATTGAAAACACGTTCTCCCAAAAAGAACTATCATGAGAAATAACAATACCAAGGATTACCCTATGAAAGAAATATGCTTTGCATAGAGTTATATCCTCTTCTTCGGTAAACTTGGGACCACGATTTCTAAGAGACATTTCGCAAAGGAGGAGGATAGATATAAGAAAGAAGAAGAAGAAGATGTGATTTTGGAGATACAATGAATGAATGAATTTTATAGGATTTGAGAACGAAAAATTTGCCGTTTGAAATGGAAATTTAGCCGTTGGCGTTTCTCAGAAAGTCGCCCAAGAATTTCCTATGAGCGCCCGTTTGAATTACCAAATACCCAATTTCTATTATAAATTTCCAACCCAACCGATTTCTCTCTCATCATCCACCATGTTTTCTAAAGGCAAAGCGAAGCAAATATTATGTGTCGAAGCAAAAGAGGTTTGCCCATTATGTTTCATGGATAACCACGCTCTTATGCAATGTCCTTGGATGTATTCAAAGTGTCCGCAGAAGGTTGTTCACGCAACAGAATGGTGATTGAATCACAACCGGAAAAGCTTAGGTATTTGCAATGTCAAGATCCCAATTGTCCAGAGGAACCACATATGCTAGATGATGCTATGAAGATTAAAAAAGAAGAAGAAAAAAAGATTGCAACAATGTGCAAAAACTTCAAAATTAAAGCCAAATTGAAGAAGGAGTTATTACACTGCAATCATTGTGGATATGGAAATCACGAATACAAACATTGTCCACATAGAATCGGGGCTTCATGCTCAAAGCCCTTTGCGGGACTTTTATGCATTTGCGGACTTCTTCCTCAAGAAGACACATATGGAAGGCATTTTTGGGAATGTCCTGTGTTTTTTTGGTGGAGTGGGCTGATTGAAGTTGTAGGACAAATCGATTCACTATGGTATCATGTTATTTAATTTGTTGTTCATTAGGTGTTATTATCTAAAACCATCAATATCAAGTAATTTAAATTTCACTTCGATTAAACATTGCACCATCAATTTCATAAATAAAAACATACTGCATTGAACAACCACATCATACATGAGAATAAAAGAAATACATTAAATTAAAACAACTACTACATATGCGTCAATTCTCGCCGGTGGTGGAATTTCTAGGTTGATGTAGGGATCGTATCTCGTTGAGCACCCTAAGAATGTTGAAACAAGCATGGAAGGCGAAAGGACGACCGCGGTGAGATGTCGGCCACATCGCTAGAGTTCTGGGCAACACTTCATGTTCTTGGCTTCACCATTCAGCTTATTTTGGTGATTCAACATTAGTTGGGCGACAAACTCCAATACATTCGTTCTAATTACACTAAAACGATGGACCAATCCGTGACAATCACGCCCACGGATGTTCCCAGTTTCAGTGGTGAACATTCTGTAAAATTTGTCCCATAAAGTGAACATTGAATCGGGTACATTACGCATTACAGCTTCTTGTGTGTGAAAACAAAGGCTCTACAAATAGCTAAATCCTCTTGTTGTGAGAATCCAACACGAACTGTAGGAGGCATTTTTGACAGTGAAGAAAGTGTAGAATGTGTGAATTTAGAGTTGAAAGTAGGAGTATTTATAGAATTCAAAAACTGTAGCCGTTGGATCAACAAGTTTTGCAGCCATTCAGATGGAGCCGTTGGCGCCATCGAGGCTGACGCTGGAGTCTCAACTGAAGTCGATAGCGTTAGCACCGAAAACGCGCGTTTTGGTTGAAAACGCGGGCGTCACCTGTGCTGTCGCCCGAGTTATTGGTCATGGCGCGCGTTCTTGCACCAGACGCGCGCCTACTGGAATATCTCAGTGTTCAAATGAACAGATCTGTTCATTTGAACATCCATTTTCTTGGTTTGTTCATCCCATAGTGGGATCAAAATGAACAAACTCTAAGTTTGTTCATCCCATAGGAATTGCTCGTACAACCACAAACACTAAGGATATTAATATGTTTATCCAAGTCATCTGGAACTGCATCTAAAGATCCAGGAATCTGCAAGCTCATTAACCTGTATGTTTTCTTTGGTTTGGTAGTGTTGTTTCTTTGCTTTGTTTGAACCACCATACATGCAAAGCCAATCCACATTCTTAAGATCGGGCTTAAGGATTTGGTAATGAATGGACACTATATATTGATAAGGCCGTTTTTTCAATACAAGTGGCAACTCATTGTTTAGTCTTAGGTATTTGGTATCTGTTGGCAAGTTCTGCAAGTCCTACTCAGGAGACAACTTATACTGCTAACTTAGCATATCTTAGGTATTATTTACTCTTAGGTATCGATAAGCAACAGAGTTCACTATCATCGAAATCCAATGATTTCTCCAGTTGTTTACACTCGCAGTCGCAACTGCTGCTTCTTCAACACAGCCATTTGTTTGCTGTAATCCCAATTTCAAGTTTTGAGACATCAGAACTTAACACTCTGATCAGCTGATTAATTACCCCTTTCTGGTTTATAGTTCAATGCAAGAATTCTAAGCTAAAACCGTATGTATTACCTTCAACATCCTTCGGTTTAAACTGCAACAGTTCCATCGTCAAAAACATCCAACTTTACGTCAATTCACCATCCACTGCTTTCGGTTCCGTCCTCATTTTGATTCACCATCCTGCAAAACTCACAAATTTACTTATCTCAAACAAAACCCAAACCTTAAAACAGCATGTACCATAATTCTTCTCTGCATTAACATGTCTTAGTCTTCTTCCTCTCATATCTCTACACTACAATCATCAAATTTATTATAGTTAACAGAGATCCACAACCTTATCCACCAAGAATGTATACAAGTATATGGTTTGTGAAAACACATCAATATTTTAACGTAAAAAAAAAAAAAAAAACATGAAACTAAAAAGGTAAAGAAAACAAGAAACTGAGTGAGATCAACAATCCATTACTTCACCATTAGTTTCTTCTCATTGATTATATTGTTATAAAAACACAGACTGTTATTAATAGGACGAACCTTCCCTTTCAACATTTGTATAAGTATATCACTCAAGTCGGTTCCTACAACACTTCAAGCTTGTAAACTCCGTGGTTGGAAAAATACCACACCACCAATGCAAGATGTCCGAAGAGCTGTCATAAACCAAAAAAAAAAAAATGCAGAGAAGTTTTACAAAAGCACAATATTTAGTGACGCATGAACAAACTACACTTCCAACGTAAGTCGAAAGCAGACAAATAATAAGAAGCAAATTCCAAGACGATTGATCATGTTTAGAATTTACCTCTTCTAGAAGTTGAATTAAGGCCCGATTTGTCTTTGTGTGCAGTTGGCCAAAAGAACTAGCAAAGCAAGAAACAGCCGTGTCAAGCCATGCAGTTGGCAAAATGAAGCAGCGAATCAGTCCAGGGTCGAACCAGCCGAAGTACTCATTTAAGATACCCCAATAGTGAACGCTTCATCTATGCTGTTTCGCTTAGACATTTTTTTGAACCCTCATCATTTGCATTATTTTGGTGTCCGCCTAAGAAATCATTTACACTGGTTATGTCTTGAACCCACCCAAATTTAACCATGGCAGCCAAGATAGTGGTAGCTTCATTGAAATTGCCAGCTCCATGACATTTACAGATTAGATTCCTACACCTATCAAGTGTGGGCTTAAGCCCTTGTTCTCCCATTTCATTAAGCAAACTGAGTGCTTTAGAGAATTCTTCCTTCTCAGAGACTGCATCTATTAGTGCATCATACGTTGTGCTGGTAACTGGCATTCCCTTTTGAAGGATCTCATCTCGCAACTCAAAGGCGTCTAATAAGTTGCCTTCCTTGCAATGAGCATCAACCATTAAACCGTAGGTAAGTTCATCTGGCTTGATTCCATTCTTTTTCATCTCATCAAATAGTGCAAATACCTCTTGTGCATTCCCTACTTTAATGTATCCATGCATAAGTGAAGTATAAGTTACGGTGTTGGGCATCAGCTTATTTTCCTGCATCATCAAGAAGATCTCTCTAGCCTTTTCCATTTTTCCAGCCTTGCAGAAGCAGTCCATCACCGTCGTGTAAGTAACATTATTAGCCATGATCTTCTGAGATGCCATATCTCCTAGCAACCGCTGGGCTTCTTCGAGGTCTCCAAGTTTACAAAACCCATCAATTAAAATATTGAAAGCGAGTGTAGTAGCAAAGCCCTTACCCACCATTTCCTGAAACAAATTCAGAGCCTTTTCCATGTTTCCTTCCTTGCAGCAACCATCCAAAAGAGCACTGTAAACAAATCTATCAGGCAAGACTCCTCTTGACGGCATCTCATTGAACAATCTAAACCCCTCCATTGTATTACCTGATTTGCAGTATCCATCTATTATTGCAGCATACGTGAAGCCGTTTAGTATCAGACCCTTACTAGGAATGCTGTCAAACAATTCTCTAGCTCTTTCAATATATCCTGACTTACACAAACCATCGATCATGGAACTATATGTAACAATATTGGGATCGACTCCTTTCCTGCACATCTCGTCATGAAGCTCAAACGCTTTATCGATCTCAGCTTGCTTGCAGAACCCAGATATGAGAGCACTGTAGGTATAGACATCAGGAACCAAACCCTTCTCCTGGAATTCAGAGAATACACGCATAGCCTCCTGCATCTCTCCGTTCCTCGTGAGACCATGGATGAGGACACTATAAGCTTTCACATCAGGAAGAATTCCTCTATCTATCATAGTACGAAATATCAAGATGGCCTGTGGAACTTGTCCCGCCTTGAAGTACCCATCAACCAGGGCAGTGTAAATAACATCATTTGGAAACAAACCATGATCAAGCATCTCTGTAAAATAGCTGCCCGCCTTCTCCATTTCCCCTGCCTTGCTATGCCCATGTATGAAAGCTCCATACGTATATGCATTCGGCTTTAATCCTTTCGCTACCATCTCCACTAAATAAGGCTTCGCTTCTTCCATCTTCCCATCTTTACAGAAGCCAATTATAAGAGAATTGTAGCAAAAAACATCAGGTGCAACTCTTTTCTCACTCATTCCCTCTAAAACCTTAATAGCATCTTGAAACCTATATTCCCTGCAATGACCTGCGATCAGATTTGTATAGATGACAGCATTAGGCTTCAAACCCCTTCCAACCATTTCGTCCAAAACTCTACTTGCTTGAAAGAAATCCCCAGAGTGGCATAAGCCATTGATTAATACACTGTAAGTAACTACTGTAGGTAGTACGTTCTTCCGAGTCATCTCATCAAGTACGTCAAAAGCCTTACTCAAATTACGCTCTCGACAATAACCCTCAATCAATAAATTGTAGGTGTGAGAGTCAGATTCCCATCCCAAGTGATCCATCTCACTCAAGATTTCGCGTGCCTTTTCCACTCTACCTCTCTTACACAAACCACCAACAAGCATATTATAAGTTATACGATTCAGTTGAATTCCACTAGCAACCATCTCCTTCTTAACTCTGAAAGCTTCATCTACATTACCCTCTTTCATGAACCCATCAATCAAAGTCGAGTAGGCAACATGATTAGGCTTCAAACCCATCTCTACCATTTCTCCCAGAATCAATTTAGCATCACTAGACCTTCTCTCTCTACACAACCCATTAATAAGTGCAGTAAAGGTATACCCGTCAGGAACCAAACCCTTTTGAGCCATTAACCGCTTCAACTCAAAAGCCTGATCTAGTGCTCCAATCTTACAAAAACCTCCAATAACAACATTATACGTTACTGAATTAGGATTACAACCTTTCCCTTCCATTTCAAAAAGTACTTTCTTCGCTTCATTTACTTTACCCACTTTACAAAGAGCTCCAATAACATTAGAATAAGTATAAACATCAAACAACATTTTCATTTCCAACATTTTATCATATACCTTCCAAAACAAACTTAACTTGTTTTCTTTCACCAAATCCTTCATTAATGAATTACAACACCTTAAACTAGGAAAATAAAACGTATTCTCAATACCCAAAATTACTTCCACAGATTCTTCCAACTTGCCCATTTTCTTGTATGTATCGATCAATATATCAATAACCATATTTTTATTAAGAACACAAAGCTGGCCGCCACCACCACCACAAGCGGCATGATCACTTACACCAACAACACCATCACCAGGGGAAGTGGCGCCACCACTGACTTCTTGGAAAGAGTTAACAATAGAATGTAAATTCTTCAAAGGGGATAAATGGGTTTGTATCATTCGTTCTAATAAACCATTAGCTGGTCCAAATAATTTGGAATTACACAAATGAATCACCAAAATGGAAAAGGAATTCAATTTCTGAGGAATACCTAATTTTTGCTCAGACCAATAAAAGAAATGTAAGAGACGTCCAGCAGAATTATTACTATTACTAACCTGATGATGAAGTATTGACTGAATGATATCCGGGTTTAAATTGTTGGATGTATCTGATGATTCCATTAGGTACTGCCAGTTATCATGTTTAAGAAGATTGGATATTTCTTCAACAGAAGAAGATTCTTTGATGGGTTTTTGCACTAAGCTACAGAAACCCGTTGATCTTCTAGAGATCCCATTTTGTTGTACGAAGATGAGAAGCTTCTTGTGAGATAATAATTTTAACATCTCTATACAGAAAATCAGACTCAACTCTTTCTTTTTCTTTTCAGTGTTGGAGAGCTCGAGATGAAATGGAGTAAGAGATTTTTATTTTATTTTTGGAATGTCATGTGGAAATTCGAACTGGTGACTTCAACGTAGCTTTATCGGTCTGAAACCGAGCCCAAAATCGGAGCTCGAGTCTAACTAGTGACAATTATTTTTGAATCGTGTTTCTGAGTACCGCGGGTTATAACCCGAAAGATGTCACTATCCAATCCACAAAAAACCCATCAAAACAAAAGTAACACAAAAATCCCAAAAAAACAAAAGTAACACGAAAACTCCAAAGAATTTGATGAAACCAATTTTGAAATTTGGAATTTTTGTATCAATTTTTTAAAATTTGGGGTTTTTGTATCAATTTTGTTTAAGATGGAGTTTTAATGGATCCCAACATTTGAATGGGGTTTTTGTACCACAAGTTTGGTCACCTTGGGTTTTTATGACTAGTTCTTATTATTTATTAACGAGTAATGACAATTATTTTTGAACAGTGTTTCTGGGAATAACTAAGGCATACAAGTTTTCTTATCTAGGGTGGGTTGATAAGTGGTGTCTAATGGTAGGTAAAATTATCCTTAAGCGGATTAAATTATCCTTAACATAGAAACCTAAACTCCAAAATTAAAAAATCAAAACCAATACACAAATACAATCTAGTCGTTTAGCAAAAAAGAAATCTTACACTCCGTCATACATTAGACAAAAGAGTTGTATTCTCAGAGATATAGGAAAGAGGTGAGAGAACGTCCGAGATTTTCTCGGAGGAATGGCGAGAACATCATCTTCTCAACAGAGCAGAGCAGGGTTATTGGATTCAGATCGACATGGACAGCAGGGCTTACAAGGATCGAAGAGTTGGATTGCAGTGGTAAGTGGTCAACAACAGAATAACAGTTCTTCAGAAGATTTGGTGAATTCAGAAGGATGGCAGATGGTTGCAAAGAAGAAGAAGAATAATCAATTCAAAAATCATAATCATGACATGGTTATTGACTGTGGATACAAATCTTTTCTTTTATCCAAGAAACCTAATGGCATTGTTTTTTATGAACAGCCTCGAAACACTAGGAAGTTAATTCAAATTCTTATTAGTCCTGAAGGTGTTATTTGGATGAAGAACATTATGAGAAAAGAGTTTTTATGGCAGCTGGTATTGGATCTTTCATAGGGGCAATGAACATATTTTGTTTTCCAAAAATAAAAATAAATGTGGAGAGTTCTTCAGAGCAACAGTTTCGTGTGATAAGATCAGACAGTCAATGTGTTTTCCATCTGAAAAAGGAAATCTGAGATGGACGCGTTTTGTTAACAGTTTCTCACAGATTGTTTCTTTTAAGCACGTTGAGAGGAATAAGGAAGAAGAAGCTGTTAGCAAATAGATACAACATCCTAGCAAGATATTTGATACGTCGGTGACTTCTGTTCCAAGTAATTGGAACAATGCTATTATCATTGAAACTTCAAAAACAGTAGAGTCATGGAATAACATTGGTAATTGTTAAAAGATTCAATATGGGAGAAAAGTTTGATTTATTTCCTTTTGAGAATCGAAAAGCTTTCTTCTTTGCTTTAGATCATGATAAAGACTTTATGATACACAAAGGTTTTGGGAATATTGATGATATGACAATCAGATTGTTGCCTTGGTGGAATGCGTCAAATTTTATATCTTTACCCGAGATAAATTCAGAAGGTTCCTGGATAGAGATTATGGGTGTACCGTTTAACTTATGGGTCAAAGTTTTTTCACAGATGTCAGTACAAAGTTTGGGGGTCTTTTAGAAGTTCATTCATCTACACTTTTTTGGGAAGATACTTCAGCAATCCGATTAAAAGTCCGGAGTTTTGATAGGGTTTCGTCAACTTTTCTTTATCACTATGGAGGATATTCCTTTCCAATTAAGGTTAAGACTTTTTGTGGTTGCTCTGCACTCCGAGAGAAGACGAAGAATCTTGAAAAGAAGAATTCGCAAAACAAGAAGGTTCAATTAGAAATCGGGAGAAAAGACGAAATTTTAAATACCGACTTAGGGTGTCTCATTTCGTAACGCTAATCAACAACTTTATGGTATAAGATTTTTATTTTTATTATTTTTATTTTATCGTCGCATATCGCTACCTAACTTATTATTTTCGCGATGTATATAATCTCTCTTTGGATAATAATCTTTAGTAGTTCATCGAACAAAATTAACTCCCTCTCATTAAATGAACTTCGATCAAGTATCGCTTTTAGAGAACATGTGTCCGGTTTACAACCAATTTAAACAAATGTTTTTGAATCTCATAAAGAAACCAAAAATTTTGAGGAAGAAAATTAGTGACCATATAGATGACAAAGATCAGACATAATAAAGAGGTGCACGAGATGTGCAAGTTGAACGAGATGAACTCCTTCACTGTCCATGTTAAATTAAGAGCAAGTCTGATTATAGTGATGATGAATTACCGGGTCACAAAGTTTTAATAATTAACCTAGGTGTTGATGTTAGTCTTCATGCCGAACATACTTCCTGATTAAAGATAAATATCCGGAAGGTTCCTTAATGGCGGAACTTTTATTTAACTGTTAGAGAGCTAATCCTCGCCAGAATTTTCCAACGAAATCAAGAACTAACCGAAAAGAACAAACCCAAGAAAGAATGAATAGATATTCCAAGTCAAAGACAAAGGAGAGACTTTTTAATAATGATGCTGCCGTTTTGCTAATGGAGGCATGGAGTATGTTTGTAGGGGACCAAGTAATTGGAACAATGCTATTATCATTGAAACTTCAAAAACAAGAGAGTCATGGAATAACATTGGTAATTGTTAAAAGATTCAATATGGGAGAAAAGTTTGATTTATTTCCTTTTGAGAATCGAAAAGCTTTCTTCTTTGCTTTAGATCATGATAAAGACTTTATGATACACAAAGGTTTTGGGAATATTGATGATATGACAATCAGATTGTTGCCTTGGTGGAATGCGTCAAATTTTATATCTTTACCCGAGATAAATTCAGAAGGTTCCTGGATAGAGATTATGGGTGTACCGTTTAACTTATGGGTCAAAGTTTTTTCACAGATGTCAGTACAAAGTTTGGGGGTCTTTTAGAAGTTCATTCATCTACACTTTTTTGGGAAGATACTTCAGCAATCCGATTAAAAGTCAGGAGTTTTGATAGGGTTTCGTCAACTTTTCTTTATCACTATGGAGGATATTCCTTTCCAATTAAGGTTAAGACTTTACAAGTCGTCAATGGTGTTTGTGATCAGCCTTACAGAAAGATTAGGGTTCAAAACCTGGAGTTAATTCCTGTATATTTGCCACCTGGTAAAACAACCAAAAATATCTCTATCAACGTTGATTGGCCGAGAATTTCTGATCCGGTACTACGTCCACTTGATTCTCGCAGAAGAGATCTCTTCAGGAAATTTTCAACAACTGAAAACAGCAAGTCTTCGGTTGATAATAACTCTGAATTGAAGGTGAATCTTACTGTTGGTTTTAACAGCAGTAATTTAAATTTTTTAAGCTCGGACTCGGGTCCATCCGGCAATAATCCTTCAAATTTTCTAGGATCGATTGAGTCCATCTCAGACGAATCGGAATCGTTGAAATCGTCTGAATCGTTAGCTTTGGAGTTTGGGAACTCAGGTGTGGAAAATTCATATTTTAATTCTTTCCAACCAACGTCAACGGCTATTATACCCTTTTTTCATAATGAAGAGGATGTGTCAGAATACTTGAAAGCTGCAGTTTCTATACCTTATCCACAGATGATTGATTCGATGGGTCATGTTCATCATTGTGATCAAGTTCAAGAACATATTTCAAGCCAGAGAACTGGTTCTTTTGATTTCTTCTGGAAAACAAATAAAAAATGGAGTACCTTAAAACACAAAGTGAATCCGAGTTTAAGACGCGATTTTGAGAATGTTCTTCTTAAGATGGTTTATATCTTTCCAAAGTTGGGATTACAATTCAATGGGTCTCAAACTGCAATCGATGATGCAATGGTGGATACTTTCAAACTTCATCTCCAAAATAATGATATGGAGAATAAGAGGTCTGTTTAATTGGTTTAGTGGTTTTGAAGTTTTACTGTTGTCTCCTGTTTAATGGATTTCAAAATAATTTGTTGGAATATTCATGGGCTGAATGATCTCAATAGGCGTGACATTGTGAGAAAGAAGATCTCTGATTGGAAACCTTGTATTGTTTTACTTCAAGAAACAAAAATTCAACAATGTAATGATTTACTGGCGTGGCAGTGTTGGGGAAAAAGGGATATCTTGTGGTTGGATTCTCCTTCTCAAGGAAGTTCAGGTGGTATTTTGTGTCTCTGGGATTCCTCCAAAGTTGAAGTTATGGATTCGTTGATTGGTCCTTACTCAATTACTTTGTTGTGCAAAACTATTTCTAGTTTTTTTGAATAGATGTTTACAGGGGTGTATGCACCTTGTGCTAATAACACTGATGAGGTTAAATTGTTTTGGAGAGAGATAGAATAAACTAGATGTTTTTGGAATTATACATGGGTGATAGGAGGCGATTTCAATGAGATTCGTTTCATTCATGAAAGATCTTCAGGGGGTGAAGTTACAAACGGAATGAGGAAACTAAATAATTGTATATCAAGGCATCATATCTTTGATTTGCCGTTGATTGGAGCTCCTTTAACTTGGACGAATAACCAAACTCCCAGCATAAGGAGTAGAATTGATAGAATTTTTGTTTGTCCATCTTGGGAAAATGTTTATCCACAAGTTACTCAACACGCTCTTGCTCGTCCATGTTCTGATCACAATCTAATTGCTCTGGTTTGTGAAGGGGTGAAGCATGGTCCATATCCATTCCGCTGTGAGTACTATTGGTTCTCTAATCCTATTTTTTTTATTTTGTTAGAGATATGTGGAATTCCTTTAATGTTTCAGGTAGTGTTGGTTTTGTATTATGTAAAAAGCTGCAACTACTCAAACAGAAGCTAAGACCGTGGAGTAAAGAAGAATATGGAGAAGTGGATAGAAGGCTTGAGGAGTTGGAGGATGTTTTTGTTGATCTTGATGCAGTTGAGCATGCCAACAATGGTCTTTCTGAAACACAGTGGGATGAAAGGGTGAATGCTAGACAGGAGTACTGCAATTTGACTATTATTAGAGCTGAAAAATGGAGGAGCAGAAGTAGAGTTACTCATTTTCAAGATTTTGAGAAAAATACCAAATATTTTCATAGGCTTGCAAATGATAGAAGAAGGAGAAGTTACATTGGCTCAATCAAGGTGAATGATGTGTTGACTGCTGATGACATTGAAATAAAAAATGGTATTGTCTCTTTCTTTCAAAATATTTTTCAAGCTACACATACCAGAATTACTTCTATGGAAGGGATGCAATTTTCTTCTATTTCTGAGGAAGTTAGTAGTTGGCTTGAGAGAGATATTGAAGAGGATGAATTTTTTGTTGCAATCAAAATGTTGGGACAGTTCAAGGCACCCGGGCCAGATGGATTTCCCATGAGATTTTACTTAATTTGTTGGGATATTCTCAAAGATGATTTTCTTAAAGTGGTAAAAGAATTGCAGCAAAAAGATTTTTTAGATTGGAGGCTTAAAAATACCTTTATTGCTCTCATTCCCAAAAAAAAAAAAAAGATAAATCAAAGACTTGAGGCCTATCAGTTTGGTTCATGGTGCTTACAAAATTATTTCTAAGGTTTTGGCTGAAAGGTTTAAAACTACTTTACCAACAATTATTTCTCAACAATTATCTGCTTTTGTCAAGAAGAGACAAATTTTAGATGGTGTTTTAGTTGCCAATGAACTGATTGACTTAAGACTTAGAAGTGGTAAGCCTGGTTTATTATGCAAAGTTGATTTTGAGAAAGCCTTTGATCATGTGAATTGGGATTTCTTGGATGATATGTTTAGGTTGATGGGCATTGGAGATAAATGGAGGAAATGGATTCATTGTTGTGTTGAATATGCTAGGTTCTATGTGCTTGTAAATGGCAGTGCAACTGGTTACTTCAAAAATGCCAAAGGTATAAGACAGGTGACCCCATTTCACCTTTCTTATTTCTTTTGGTGGGAGAAGCTTTAATATTTATGATCAAAAAGGCTCAGGATGAAGGTCTTATTTCTGGTTTTCAAGCTAAGGATGGTGACATGGTTATCAGTCATTTCTAATTTGCAGATGACACTCTTATTTTCTTGGAAGTTGATGAAGAACAAGTGAAGAATCTCAGGTTCATTCTTATTTCTTTTGAGTTGCTCACAGGGTTGAACATTAATTTTTCCAAAAGCCAATTTTTTGGAGTTGGTTATGATGGAGATTTAACTGTTTTCTCTTCTATTTTGGGTTGCTACAGTGGTGACTACCTACTTCTTATCTTGGTTTACCATTAGGTGACAAATGTGGTGGCATAGAAAAATGGGACAAAATTATTGAGAGATTCATTGCAAAGCTGGCAGGTTGGAAAAAGGTTCTTCTTTCAAGAGCAGGTAAAATCACTCTTATAAACAGTGTGTTAGCCAGTTTACCTATTTACTATATGTCTGTCTATGAAATGCCTGTTTCTATCATCAAGAAACGGGAAAAGATCATGAGAGATTTTTTGTGGAATGATAATAAAGGTAGAAAAAAAATTCATCTTGTTAAATGAAATACTTTGTCAAGAAGAAGGAAGTATGGTGGTCTTGGTATCAAGAATGTTAATAAGGCTCTACTGTCCAAGTGGTGTTGGAGGTTTGCTATGGAGGAGAATGCTCTTTGGAGAAAGCTGGTTCATGAGAAATATGGTTGTGATGATGTTGAATGGCTCTCAAATTCTCCTAAATGCACTTATGGGAGGTCAGTCTGGAAAGCAATCATGAAACACAAATCTTTATTTCTGAAATATGTCAGGTTTAAAGTAAACAATGGAAACAAAGTTAGATTCTGGGATGATAATTGGCTCTATGAGTCTCCTATCAAAATTTGTTTTCCAAGTCTTTATGCTTTGTCAAGGTCTAAACATCATTTAGTTGCTGAGATGTGCAGTGCTAACAATGGTCATGAAGTTTGGAATCTCAATATTCCTAGAAGGATTAATACTGCTGCAAAGATGGAGCTTCAAATTCTTAACTTTGATTTCTCTGATGTCAGGTTCAATAGAGATATGGAGGATGAGCTTCAATGGTCTCTCACTAAAAGTAAAATTTTTACAGTTAAATCGATTTATGATAAAATTACTGAGGAGGATGGTTTGATAAACAACAACTCTATTCACTTTTATCTGGAACCTAAAGTGTCCCCCAAAGATTGGTTTCTTTTTGTGGTTGATTGCTCATAATAGATTACCTACTAGAGATTTTCTTAGAAGGAGAGGTATGGAGATTTCTGGAGATTGTTTATTCTGCAACAGTAATGAGACAAGTTCTCATGTACTTCTGCATTGTTCTTTTGCTAGGGAAGTTTTGGAGAAGTTTGTTAGCAAGCTGAGATGGTTTTTTTGCATGCCTAAAGACATTCTTCCATCTTTACAAGATTGTCATCTTACTCAGTTTGATAAAGATAGCACTGCAGTGTGGAACCTAGTACCTGTTGCAATTATTTGGTCTATTTGGAAGGAAAGAAATGCTAGGGTCTTTACAGATAAGATAAGTAATGATACAGCTGTGATGAACAAAGATATTTATTGTTTATTCTGTTGGGCTCTTGCCATTAAGAACTACAGTTTAGTGAGATCATCTGATGTTATGAGAGATTGGTGTACCATTTTCTTTTCTTCTGCTTAAGCTGGTAGTTTGTTATCAGTTTTTGCTTTGTTTTTTCTTTCTTCTTTTGTGTAGGGTGGTATAGCCTTTATACCCTCTCTTTTTTTGATCAATAACCCTTTTCTTTACCGATCAAAAAATAAATAAAATCAAAACTAGTTTTAACTCAAAGTCTCTTTTATTCTATCGAGATTCTTATTACAAAACTGTTAAAATAAAATTTTCATCGCCGTACTTAATCGTCGATTTGTAAAAAAATTGATCGTCGATTAAACATCGCTATAAAATGATTCGAACGAAGGTTATTGCTTCTGGTAGGCTTTCTAATTCTAATCTGTCAATTGAAGAAGAAGAAGAAGAAGAAGTAGTTGAAAGAGAAATTGAGCGAACTTGGTGAGCGTGAACCAAATCTTCCAAGATAAGATAATGTACATCATAAGGTATTTCTCACAAACCTTTTTTTTTTATTGCTACGTTAAGTTTAACATCTCTATATATAAAACGAGACGCTTCTTGTGAGATAATAGTTTTAACATCTCTATACAGAAAATTAGACTCAGTCTTATCTTTTCAGTGTTGGAGAGCTCGAGATGAAATGGAGTGAGAGATTTTATTTTATTTTATTTTTGGAATTTCAATGTGGGAATTCAAACTGGTACGACTTCAACGTAGCTTTGTCGGTCTGAAACCGAGCCTAATATCAAAGCTCGAGTCTTACTAGTGACCATTATTTTTGAACCGTGTCTCTGGCCCTGGTAATACCTAAAATTTTAAGGCATACAAAATTACAGATACATTCTTATGGGATCCTATTATTGGGGCTGCACCTGGCTGGGTTTGGGGGGCTGCATTGGGTCATGAAATAGTAAATACAATAATTTCATATCCTGTTATTTAGAACCGATCATAACTTGTTATGTATCTTGGTATAATTAATCACAATGTCTGACTTATGATTTGGTATGACTAGTTTTGATTAATTAGTGTAATCGATCCTAAGTAATCACCTGAGATGGTATGATCGATTTTTGTAATTGGTGTGACCAATCACAAAAGAGTTGTATAATCGATTCTTGTAAGCTGGTCCTAGTAATTGGTGTAACCGATCCTGGTAATTGGTGTAACCGATCCTAGTGACTTGTGTAACCGATCACAAGCAATACCATGAGTATATGGTAACCGGTCCTGGGAATTGACGTAACCGATCCTGGTAACTGATGTAACCGGTCCTGGTAACTTGTGTGTCCGATCACAAGTAATCCATACTATGGTATAACCGATCCTAGTGATGGGTAGAACCGATTGGACCCATGATTGTGATTTGATATTTGATCAATCACATAGTTGTCTTGGAATACAGATGAACCAATTCTAAACTTGTTTGGAAGTGTGGTATAGTCGATTCCAAGATTGTAAATATGAAAGATGATTGAAAAGATGTCAACATACTTTGAACACGAACAGTAACTCTTATCTTTTATTGTTCAAAGTCATTCCTTAATTACTCAAGGAGATGATATCCCGGTCCGAAATAAATTAAGAATCTTTTAATTAAGGTTGTTAGTTTTATATGCTTCAATTACCAGCAATTAAATGCATATCTCTAGAGAATGAAAATTAGTAATGTGAATTTACTAATTGAAGATTTTTTATTGAGAGATTTCGGAAAATATTGGATAAAGCATTTCCGGGAATTATGAAGACCGATTTGGACATTTATTGCATATCTTGAGAATACTTTAGGTTTTGGAAATTCCTTGGTGTCCAAACATCCTTGGTCTATAAATACCTAAGTTTGCATTTCCAACAAACTATCTTAAGAGCCATGCAAACTTCATCTTCTTGTTGTTTCTGGTGGAGCCGTCTATCCGGAGAGGAAAGTACCTTAATTAGGCGAAATCTTTTACGACCGCTCGTTTAAAGACTTTGTGGGATCAAGAAGCTCTACGAGTACCGTTGGTGGGAAACTAGATAATTGCAGTTTATTAGTTTTCGATTGATTTGATTGACTAACGGTTGTTGAACTTTGATTGCACCTAGTATGTTTATTCTTGAGAATCTTCTCTTCTGATATAAGATTCACTCAAACTAGATCGAAGTGTCGACGAGATCTCTAGAACTGTTTGTAGATCTAAAGACATCTTGTGATAATCCATTGTTAACAGACTCCGTTATGTGCGTGATTGATCACAAGAGACTCAAGTGGTGTTGTACAGGTTTAATTAAAGATTAAAGAAGATTTCTTATTGGTTTCTAATATCTTTGTGCAGCACAAACCTTGATCGGCTTGGATCCAACTATAATCGGATTTATTCGATTGATTAGTTACATGAGATCGGTAACACCTAATAGTTCTCTTGAGTTATATTTGATTGTTACAAATCCGAATATTATTATTTAGGTAATAGAGATTGGATTGATCTAACCAGGCAAAGGAGTTTATTAGTTTAAACGGAAGAGCCTTTGCATATGACTTGAGATATCTTCATCTGGAAAGAATCAAGAGAGTTGTTACCAAAAAGATTTGTTGTTCCTTTACTGTTTGGAATACGATCCAAAGGAATTGTTCCAGTGCGTGCACTTATTGAATGTCGGAAACGCAGGGTTACTGAAGAAACTAAGTGAACTAGGTTTAGTTGCTTGGTCTCAACTATACGAAGTTTTGGTTTAGTTTTTGTATAGCGGCTTAATTCTGAGAGTATTCAATTCTGGACTAGGTCCCAGGGTTTTCTGCATTTACGGTTTCCTCGTTAACGAAATCTTGCGGTGTCATTTACTTTTCCTTTCCGCAATTATGATTGTTGTTATTATAATTTAAAGTAAATTACACAAACGTTAACTCCGTATTACTTGATAGTGATCCTATAGAGTTTGGTTAAGTCCGAACCTATTATCAAATAATCACACTTTGATTGTTTATTGTCTCGATCTCGTATCCATAGACGATCACACAAAGTGTGAATACCGATTTTTCGTATTGTCTCGTGTCCATAGACAATCACTTACGGTAAGAGGACTTATAGGTGGATATTTTAAAGATTGTGGTGTATTTGGGTACCCTCGTCTTTTCATTTGGTATCAGAGCAGACAAACACGAAAAGATCTAACAATCTGTGTTTGGTGCGATCCAACCTATAAGACATGAGTCCAAGTAGAGTTATGCGAGAGGGAAAACTAAAGAAAGACTCAGTTAACGTATCGCAAGAGGTTATTGAACCACCCTCAGAATCTGTTTATGAGCAATTGCTTACTTGGAAAAGCTAATTGAGAAAAACCGGGATGATTTTAAAGAAATAACTATTGAATGTGAAAGGGAGTGTGATGCTTCTCTTGAAAAAATTCACTTGTTGGAAGAGAAATTCGCTGAATCTAATGAAAGGATTAACTCTCAACAAAAGAGTTTTGAAGAGAAGGAAGGTGAATATCTCTCACGGGAAAAACGCCTTGAGGCTGATATGGCAAGTGCTCTTGATAAAATCAAGATGCTAGAAGAATAAAATTTGTACTTGAAAAAACACATTGATAGCTCAAACAATATATCCTCAATGTTAGAAGCAAGTAGAAATCATCGTGATACACGAGGATTGGGCTATAAGGTAAGAGATGCTTCAAATATTAGCAAAGAGGTAAAATTTGTCAAAGCTACAAATTCTTCTCAACCAGAGGCTTCCACTGATGTCAAAGATGCTCATATTTCTTGTAAAGAGGTAAAGCCTGTCATGCCTAAGAATCATGTTCAACTAGACTCTTCGAGTGCAGCAATGAAAGAGAGTACTTCTGCTAATGTCAAGAAAGCAACAACGTTGAACAAAGATAAGAAGAAAAAGAAGAAAACTCGTCGAGCTCTAATACAAGAGGATCCACAAAAAGGTAACATTAAAACTCATACTTCTTATGTTACTAAGCATTGTTGTTATTGTGGTAATAAAGGGCATGTGGAATGGCGACGCAAGATTCGTAAGATAGAAATACACTTTCTTTTGTATCAAACGAATTGGCTAAGATTGCTCCCCAAAGGAACTCAGATCGATATTGTCCAAAGTTTAGGCAAAAGAATTATTATAATGATAGTTCAAATTTTGCATATCGCTCGACAAGGCCATCTCATAAAAGACCCGAATATAGAAAGAGAGATGACTTTGTAAATGCTAAGACAAGATCTGATGTTCCAAATTTGAGAAAAGTTATTTCGCTAAGTATTCAAAAGGACAATCGTCCTAATGGTATGAAGGAGAAAGCTTCTCCTGCAAAACCCAACTCAAAATGGGTCCCGAATTCCTCCATAGCCAAGAAGGGACTAAAAGTTAGTCACAAGAATGACTCTCAACTGTTAATTGTTGGTGACAATAATTACAAGAGTTTTCTTGAAAGACTTAAAAAGGACATCATGTCTGATATCATTTGTACTAGTGAGCGTTGTGATAATGACACTCTTCATCACAAGTCAAAGAAGAAAAACAAGAGATGGAACAAGAGAAAACAAATCAAGCTAGAGGTCAAGAGTGATTTTGTCTTAGTCCCTAGTGACAAAGAAGACAAGGCACAAATAAACACAACCTAGTTGTGTTAGAATGTGCTTGCTCTCCTTTGTGCTCAATATTTTGAAAGGTGAGGAAGCACATGAAACTGAGCACATGATCTCTCGGTTATTATATAACTATTTAACACCCTCAGGGAGATTTTTCTCTTCTATACTCATACCTTCTCTATCAAAATTTGAGCATTTTATAAAAACGGTAATTTTGAGTTCATGGTGTTGATATCTACATGTCATATATGTGCAGCTCTTGTTTTTACGGTTAAAACGAGCCAAAAATCACTGTATTTCGGACATTGTATGCAAAAGTTTCGTGTGTGAATTCATGTTGTGACCCGTCACAAGTAATCACCGTAACCGGTACTAGTGATTGGTGTGATTGGTCCACACGGAGGAGTGTAAAACTGTTTTTCCCATAACTTCTTCGTCCGAACTCGGAATGACCTCATTCTTTTTGCGTTGGTGTCGTAATTCAATTTTCTACAAGATTGAGGTAATTTCAATACTTGATTACTTTTTGAATATTTATGGTGTATTGCATTTGAGTTTATGAGATAAATCATTGTGTTTCAGTTTCATATATTGGCTCACTTCCTTATGGTTAGTGACTTTTGAGTATAACCGATCTTTGGATCATATCTTCGTGATTGCTATATCAAAATCATAAGAAAGTTGTGATGTTGTAGCTCATATGTAAGTCACAAATACTAATGTTTAGTATACATATGAGTACTCTGGGTTTATGGGATGTCTGATTTCGGTTTTCATAACCTTAATATTCGATCTCATATGATGTGAACCCTTATGGTTTGTGTGGTTTTTTGATTTAGTGGGATTAAGTTCTAGCCCATGTTGGTAGGCTTTATCTGTTAGAGCACTGCTTGGTCAAAATCGCATACGTTGCTATCTCAAGCATGTTTTTCAATTTTAGTGATCAAAACTATAAGTCTTGATTTCTAGCCTATTTATAGATGTCTCGGACTAGGACATAGATAGTGTAGTTGAGCTTAGATTTCATAGAGTTCATCATTTGAAGACGAAGAACTACTAAGGGGAGCTTGTGGAACTTCTTCGACAAAAGGTATGTGGAGACTTAAACTCATCTATCACTTGGAAAGTCTATTTCTACTATCTCCTATATTGAGACATAAGTCGTGTTAAGATATAGTTTTCTCTATACACATTTGAGATTTCGAGCTGAGTATATCTCGCTTACATATTTCTCGAAATATGTGTTGGTAAGCTTTCTCTTCGAACAAGTTCATCTTATATCATGAGAAAATTTCCGGGTAACATCTTACATGGTTTGTGTGATACAATCATTTGATGTAGGCTTGGAATGTTTCGATAATGATTATTTCAATATCTTTAAAATTGCTTTGATGCTAATAGTGTGTGAAAACGGTTATTATCATTATAGAAGAATGTTTCAATGATTGAAATAAAGAGTTGAGAATGTAACCATCTTTGGATATAAGCATATATAGTGTGTTCGCGCATTAGTGTATAAATCCATAAACTGGGAGCCAAGAGTATGCATATGTGTGTATACGAAATTAGTGAAGGAGACAAGTTACTCTTAAACTAGTCACCTTAAGTATGCGTACACGTATACATACTGGTAGAAGTTTTCGAACCGAAAATTTCTGCTGAGTTTGGAAACTAAACAAACTCAAATCCGATTGCTTAAGTACACATACCCGTACGCATACTTAAGCTGGTTACTTTGTCAAATCGGTCAGTTCATGGACTTAAACATTTAAATCATAAGGAATGCAATCTTTGCAAACCGTGGCTATAATGTTCATGATTGATTCAAGTGAATCAATCCGATTTGATTTCAATTGTGTTTTCTATGCAATTGAACAACTCTTTAACTAGTTTCATTTAAGTCATTTGAACTAGTTATGGTTAAGATGAATAAGGTTGATACGAGAGTAATCATATGGCTAACCTCGGTTAACTATTTGTGAACCAACATGGTGTACACGTTTAGGTATGGTTACATAAACCTAAATGAGGGTACATTTCATTTGTGTTTAACAAGCTAAGTTCGATCTAATGGTTGAAAGATATTAGCTTGGGAGAATCCGGTTTTTCATCTAACGGTGAATATTGAATGCTTTGTTACCAAGGTAACTTAGATTTCAAACCCTGATTTGAAAACTATATAAAGGAGAACTCTAGCAACTGGGAAACCCCAAACCTCCTGTGTGTTACTAGTTGCATAACTAGAGTCGATTCTCCTTTAACCTTAGGTTTCTTCTCGAGACCCTGTAGGTTAACGACTTAAAGACTTCATTGGGATTGTGAAGCCAGACCCAACTATTATCTTTGTAGTTGTGTGATCTGATCTTTTTGTTTCTATCATGTTGATTAAAATTGGAATAATTGGCTCGAGATTTTATATCTCCGATAGGAAAGATAGAAAAGTAATCACAAACACTTCGTCTCATCGTTTGTGATTCCACAATATCTTCTTTCGCTAGTCGATTAAGATTATTGTGAGGTGATTGATAATTCTAGGTTGTTCTTCGAGAATATAAGTCTGGGTTATCGATTGGTTCCTATTCACCTTGATTTATCAAAAGATGGAACAAAAACTCTTGGGTATTTATGTGGGAGACAGATTTATTCAATCCTATAGACTTTTCTGTGTGAGACAGATTTGTCTATCAAGTCTTTGACTTTGGGTCGTAGCAACTCTTGGTTGTGGGTGAGATCAACTAAGGGAATCAAGTGCATAGTATCATGATGGGATCAGAGACGTAAGGAGCGCAACTGTACCTTGAATCAGTGTGAGATTGATTAGGGTTCAACTACAGTCCAGTCTGAAGTTAATTGGTAGTAGGCTAGTGTCTGTAGCGGCTTAATACAGTGTGGTGTTCAATCTGGACTAGGTCCCGGGGTTTTTCTGCATTTGTGGTTTCCTCGTTCACAAAATTCTGGTGTCTGTGTTATTTTTTTTCCGCATTATATTTTGTTATATAATTGAAATATCACAGGTTGTGCGTTAAGATCAATCAATTAGAATATCCAACCTATGGTTGTTGATTTACATTGATTGAAACTTGAACATTGGTCTTTGGTACCGTTCAAGTTGTTTCATATAATAATCAGGCTCGCGGATTTCTATCTATTTGATTTGTTGATTACATTGTGAAACAGAGATATTAAACTCTTTGATATACTTTACTCTAGATTGAGTCTGACTGTCTAGTTGATTCTCTAGAAATTTTATTGGAGTAAGTCCTCTCAGATTGCCAAACAAATTGTTGGGTGTGGTTGTTAAACCCCCGTATTTTCAATTGGTATCAGAGCAGGAAGACACTATAAACCTAATAAGTTTGTGTTTGATTGATCCTTAAAAATTTGCCCTATGGGAAATTTCTTTGGAAAACTTGCTCTTGGCATCTGTAACGCACGCCAGAATTCCTTAAAGATTGTTCGAAGATTATTACGGACAGAACCTCTGGTGTCTCATGATAATCTCTATTCATCTAAGACCTTGGAAAACTTAGATAGTGAGAAACAATCTAAAGGAAAAATTAAAAAGCAAGGAAGATTGAGAAAACGTTCTTTACGCTCAAAGATATGGAATCTCACTAGATTAACTCTTAATCTTTTTGAGGATTACTATTGTGATGGATCAATTTACAAAGATCTATTTGGAGCTTTTGAAAGCGTTTTTATATTCTTAGAAAAACTTAACTCCGTTAAGTCTAAGAATCGTTCCGATAAAAGTTCGGCACATGTAACACCATGCAATCAAGGTGCACGAACTAAACTTGGTGTCAACACAAGTAGGCAATAAAATGGGTTCTCATGTTGTTGACACAGTTTCAAGTTATCGGAAAAACCTTCTTTCTAGTCAAATAAAAAGAAAGTTAGAAAGCTCTAGTAACCCTGATTATCATCATTACTATGATTATATCACTGGCACTGCTCACAAATATTAACCAGAAATAGTGCATGAAAGTCTCTCTGCACATAGTGCCCCTTGGTAACAAGTCTGGCTCTACCCCATTTGTATATATATCTTGAGATGGGGCAAGATATGATTTGATTTGTGTACAGTTGGGTTAAAAAATGTTATTCTGTCCTTCTAAGATTTTCGAATAAGCTTTCTACTGCATCTGTCTTCTCTCACAAATTGTGTTTCCACGAGATGCACAACCTTGATGAGCGAACATCAAAGAAAATCCCACATTCCTTTTGTGGGTCGCGGTTCATAAACGGGTCCAAGCCCATTAGTGGGGCATATAAAGAAGAAGTACGCGTACTTTCTTCTTCATCCCATCAGTCCGCATACGTGAACTTTCTAGGGTTCATGAAATTCCTCCATTAAATTCCTTGGAGGAAAATAAGACAAAGGGGTGTTCAAGGTTCATTCCAAGTAAGTGATTTCCTCTTGTTTTTCCTTTCCAATTTCTAGACCTCATGATGAATCTCAAGGTTTCAAAAGGAATTTCAAAATTTGAGTTCTTCATCTCCTAGCATGAATTTACCTACATATCAAAATTCTATTAGGATTAGATTTGTTAGTAACTCTTGTGCTGAGGTTTTTGAACGGATTTCATCCAATGGTTTTATTTTAGAAAAGAAATTGGATTTATCTAGTGGACATAAATGGAGATTCAAAGCTGGGAAGGTAATTCTACAAAGGGGTTTTCTGTCTGAGTCCGATTGATAGACAAGGGTTTGAGGAATTGGTTTGATTATCAGAGCTCTGAAACTCAAAAGAATCGAAGCTTGCATCTATAAGTTCAAGGCAAACCATGAAATCAATGGTTGTTTCACAGATTGAAAGTTGTGTGGTTGTCTGAGATAGAGAAGGAACTGGTGGTGCAGAGAGGTTGAAATTGTGAAAGAAGATAATGATGGATTTTGAGATGGATGGACTTGACTGAGAAGGGAGGAGGTGATACACAGATTCAATGATTTGCAAAGTGTTGCAGCTGGATGATTTGGCAGAGCTGGCACTGTGGAAGATGCATGAGGCTGCTAATGGAGATGAAACTGGTGGGATGAAGCAGGCTAAGAATGAGCTGCAGAAATTGGTGTTGCTGCTCATATGGTCATGGCTTGAGCAAGAGGAAGCTGAGATGAATTAGCATTGCAGGTGCAGGGATTATAATGAGAAATTGCAGCTGGGGATAATGGTCATGGTGCTGTGAAATTACAGGGAATTGCAATGTGCAGTTTCAGTTGGTTGTGCTGTAGTCGGCTGTACAAGGAGGTGGAGAAACTGATGCCATGGCTCGAGTGTTGGTTGTGATAAAAGAAGATAAGGCACTGGTGGTGTTGACTTGGCTTGAGATGCCGCAGGAAGTGGTGCTGAATTCAGAATAGTAGACAAGAAGTTGCTACTACTATGGAGTTGAAGTGCATCGTGAGTCTTGACCTTGGTTTGACTCATGAGTTGACTGAACCTTACCGGCCCGTTGGACCGTTTTTCGGCGAGCGTTTTTGGGACATAATATCTACACGGGTTTCTCTCCATGGTGGGCCGGGTGAATTTTCAACTAATGGACTTGAAGACAAAACCTAATTTTGGAAGGAGTATCCTTTATGGAAATTGAGGAATATATAAAAGAGAGGACTTCTATCTTTTAATTAGCTATGGATCACGTTTTATTTTTATCTCTTCTACTTTATTCTAGGGTTTAGAACCATGAAGTTTCTTCTCTTTCTTCTTGTGATGAACTCCTTGAATATGAGTACCTAATTATCTTTTGGTTATGGAATAGTTGGATTTCACAAAGCATGATTCTTTGATTCAATATATTAGTTTTGTCTCATATTTATCGTTTGCAATTCTCTGGAAATATTGTTTTATGATTGATTGATTGTTTTGTCAAGTTGCAAATTGGTAGAACTTCTAATCACATCTATTGCTAGTTTAGGGTTTATTATACGCAAAAGTGATATTCCTTGAATACAAGTAGCATAATATGATTATAGTTTGTAGTGATATATTCTTATGATCATATGTGAATCGTAACCTTTGTTAAATTGAATTAGTGCGCTTTCCACGTTCAATTGCTTTGATTGGCCTGATTTCATAGAACTTAATGCATCTAGGGAATTAAACTTGATTAGTGCTTTTACACGTTAGGTTGTTCCTTTAGGTAGAATTCATATTCGCATCTTTTAATGTGTTTGTTGATGACAAGAGGAGATTTGCGGGATATTCTTGCGATCAAGGTATTCTAGGGTCTTTGATAAAAGTTGAGATTAAAAATCAATTCTAGTTATTGTGAAAAGCATGTTAGTGAATGAAAACGAAATCCTTAACCAATATCTCTTCTATCTTATTTGTTTACTTTTGTTTATTTGCTTTTAGTTTATTTTATTCTCATAAAAATCGAAAAAACCCGGTAATTTATATAGGAAACCACAACAATTTGACAACCTAGACCTCTCTGTGGGATCGATCCTTTCTTGCCCTTGCTATATTTATATTTTGAGTAGTAAGAAAGTGTAATTATATTTGTGTCGCTTACGACAGCCCATCAAAGTAGTAAGAAAGTGTTGTTAATTGTTTTTGGTTTCTTATTTTTGTATTTAGTTTTGTTTTATTTTTTCTTATTTTCTGGGTTTTAACCTTGTTTTGAGAATCTTATTTCAGGTGCTTATTTCTATGGAAGGAGCATATTGGAACAATGATTACGGTTTTCAACAACCTCAACAATACGACAACTACCAATTCCATGGGTATAATCAAAACCAATTCATTGGTTATGACCAATATTCCATGGAACCTTGTGGTTTTCCTCAACAACCTTATGGCGGGTATGTGTGTGAACAACAACAAGGATGGGAGGATTCTTATGTTTGTGAACAAAAGTCTCTAATTTTATAGACAAAGTTTCCACCTTTTTACAAGAGGAATTTCAAAAAGCTAAAGAGACTACAAACGAGCAACTCCAAGAACTTCGTGAAAGTATGACTATCTTGCGAAGAGACATTGATCAATACAAGGAAGATATGGATAATTCTAATGTGCATATGGTTTGTGATGAATATTTGATTGATGCTAATGTTGAAAAAGGGCAATCCTTGGGCACTTTCGTGGATAATTGTGTGGCTAACTCAACTCTTGATCGTAATAATGATCATTCACCTATTCAAAAGGATGAGTTAGAGATTAGCAACACTAAATTCAGCGAGGAACAATCTTATGTTGACTATGATAGTGACGGTGATTATGATACATTGCTTGAAACAACTCATGGTGACATCTCCGAGGAGTCTTTTTGGGATCAAGATGAAGATGAAGAGGAATATGTCGACACTTGTGTAGATTACTCAAGCATTGATCTTAATAATGATCAAGAGCCTATTCAAAGGGTGGAGCTTGAGGATGATGCATTTTCGAGTGTTCTAAAAAAGTTTCTTATGATAAAATTTGGATCCGCAAAAGAGTGTGTGCCTTACAACAAAGAGGAGTGTGTTGAGAATGAGACCGTTATGACCAATATTGTGGAAGACCCAATTGAACTTGTGCATGATTGTAATGATGATGTTTATGTCGAGACTATGGTTAAGGCAGAAACGGACGAAGAATGGTTGCAAGGTTTGATAGAGGACCATGATACACAAGAGGTGAATAATTCGCTTGAGTTTTTCAAGGATGAAGAGGATTCCGTGATACAAGAGATTGTGCAAGGTTTATCTAACCCGTTGCCTATTATTTCTTCTCCTTTACCTCTTATTGGTTTGAATGTATGTGCTTCGAGAATATTGTTGACTGACTTTGTTTCTCGTTTTCCGCCATTAGAGATACTTGATTCTCATACTATGCAGGTTATGGAACAAGAAACCGCGGAGGTACCCGACTTCTATATTCTTTTTACACTTCCATGTGTGGACAAGAATAAGTGTGGGGGAAACTTTTATCGGTTCATAGCTTCACTTTTGCTTTATGTTACTAATATTTGTGTGAAGCTAGTGTTTGCAAAACAGGTTCTATGGAAGGATCCCCAACTTTTCAGATTATTGGTGTATGGGGAATGAATCTTACAAGAAGCTAGGTCGGGTCAGACCGTCGACTTTAAAACAAGCGCTTAGTGGAGGCAACCCACCGGTTTTGTATCTCTTATCCTTTTGCTTTTTATTTTATTTTTGTTTCGTTTTTACTGTTTTTATAAGAGGATTTAGTTTGTTTTGAAAAATTCAAGCTTGGATACATCTTTGATGGTCTTGGTGAAGGTTTTGGTTATGGAATAGTTGGATTTCACATGATTCTTTGATTCAATTACAAGAATATCTTTGCTATGCTAACATCCATGATGTTAATCTTAATGACCTGGAATTCATGACCATGGTTAATAAACAAAGGATTCATGTAACTAGAGAGTTAATTTCAAAGATTACTAATATTCCTCTTGGGAATTATCGCCTTCCAAGACCTTGTCATGGACGTCCCTCTTATGAAACCATCTTCATTGGTCTATGTGGTAAGAGTGTAGCTTGGAATGAAGGTAAGTTTCCTACCAATGATCTTAGTCTTGCCTTGACGTCTTTTGCTAAACTTGGAATATCTAATCTTTATCCCTCCAAGATTGAGAATTCTCGTTGGAGTCGTGAGTTTGCGGAATTGGTCTATTTTATTGTGTTGGAATTTCAAAGTCTCGACATTTGTGGCTTTATCATTTTCAAATGGTGTCGATGACATCTTCCAACAAGAAGCTAGGGTTTCCTTGCTTGATTGAGTGAATTTGTCGCACTTTCGATATAGATCCAATTGGGAACTCCATTGGTTCTCCCAAGCTCGTCCGCCCTTGTACCTACAATCGCATGAAGGAGAATGCTTGCAAGAGACAAAGGTTCAACACACTTGATGGCTCATGTGATTCCTCTTCCATGAATCTTCTTCATCAAATTCACTAAGATGTTTGTAAGTTCAATGCCAAAGTAAGGTGTGTTCAAGAGCAACTACTTGTAATTGCTACCAAGTTTCCGGATATCAAGAATGACATGGATAGGATTCAAGCCACTCTTATGGTTTCTGATGACGAAGATGTTGACTAATTCTTCCCTATCTTGTCATTGATGATGGCTCGTTGTTTTTAGAGTTGTTTTGATTATGTCTAGTAAATCTTCTTTTAGAGAATTTATTTCTTGTTTTTAGAATAATAACTAGGGTTTGGAATAGCCATTATTGTGAGTACACATAGCTATGTACAACGATTTTCATCTTCGATGTTTTTAGATTTATTTATTTAAATTCTAAGTTTTTTGGAAGATAATTTTTGAAATTTTAATCTTCATGATTTTATATATTGCAAATTGTTATGGGATATGTTGTTTACGTCCGTGAACCTGTGACTATCCCATACTTGTTCAAAAGTTATCTGTATTATGTCGGTATGAAAGTATTGATAGAAGATAGAATGAACTTTTGACATTACAAAATTTAAAGCCTTTTATGTCATTGTTTTGATGGAAGAAAGGATAAAGCTTTTGTTTACAAGGATTAAGTCTATTATATGTCATTGTGCAAATGGTGATGGAAAATAGAATAAATCTTTGTTTATTCCGCAGTATTGGTCGATCTCCGATCCACATCTTTGTGCATATACTGTGTTTCTCCGTAAGGTTCCTTATGTTTGAGCATGACCAACTAAATTGATCATTCTCTTGTGGTTATTTTAGTTGTTGCTCTGTAAGTTCGCTTATGTCGAGCATGACCAATTGAATTGATCACGTCGTGGTTAATTTGGTTGTGTATATCAATTAAATTAATCGTGGGTTTTCTTGTGATTAATTTGGTTGTATTTTTCGATTGTGTTAATCACGGGTTGTCTTGTGGTTAATTCAATTGAATATGTTGGATACAAATTCATGTTTTCATGTGATTTGATTTTATCCAAAAGAAATTCTTATTTTCTCGTTAAAAGGAAGGTCGCCTTTGTTGTTCTTTCGGGAATGACATTTTATGGGGGAGAGTTCTTTTTGAACTTGTGCTTAAATGCCAAATCTTTGTGGGGAGTGCGGCTGTGGAATTTTAAGGGGTTATCTTGTATCTTTATAAACTCCTTGATGAATGCATTTAGCTTCGTCTTTATGATGGCATCTAAATAAGTTGATATGGTATTCTCTTTTGGTCATGAAGTATCTCTGTGAAAATTTCATGAGGATCCCACTAGTTTTCGTACCTTGCCAATTTATATTGACAAAAAGGGGGAGAATTAATGTGTAGTGTGATAATACAAATACATATGGTTTACGGATCATTATGTAAGGGGAAGTGGTTTTCATGTTGAGATGGAGTATTGACTAAGGGGGAGTAATACATATCACCATAGTATTGTTGTCAAAGTTGTGATACAATTAAACTTTGATGATGTGTAATAATACTATGACACTTGTTGATGGTGATTTTTAGCTTAGGGTTAAAATCGTAAAACCCTAGTCAGACAGTGACGTCACAGAACTTGAGTAATAATGTCTCCACTAAGCGCACTTATTGAACCCTTTAATATGTCTGCGACAAAATTACCAGGGTACCTTTTTTAATACTAATTAGGGTTTCGATAGGCCGAACCCTAATTCCCACACCACATGTGCCAATGGCATGCCGTGCCAGCCACACCTCCGCGCCAAGGCATGCCAACCATGCCAGCCGCACCACTGTGCCAATGGCAAACCATGCCAGCCACATCTCCGCGCCAAGGCATGCCAACCATGCCAGCCGTACCACTGTGCCAATGGCAAACCATGCCAGCCACATCTCCGAGCCAAGGCATGCCAACCATGCCAGCCGTACCACTGTGCCAATGGCAAATCATGCCAGCCACATCTCCGCGCCAAGGCATTCCAACCATGCCAGCCGCACCACTGTGCCAATGGCAAACCATGCCAGCCACGTCTACCACGCCAAGGCATGCCAACCATGCTAGCCGCACCATGCGCCAATGACATGCCAAACCCTTGGCCCCACCATGCCAAGCCAACCGCACCTAGCCTTGGCCCCAACCATGCTAACCGCAACATGCGCCAATGGCATGCCAAACCCTTGGCCCCACCATGCCAAGCTAACCGCACCTTGCCTTGGCACCACCATGCCAATCCGTCCATGCTAAACCCTTGGCCCCACTATGCCAAGCCATCCGCGCCATTTTTTTCCTTGGCCCCACCATGCCGGCCTCCCCATACGGCTACCAAAACGAAGGCATGCGACGATCAACGGCCACCCCTCCCTCCTAGATGCAAATCCTAGCCATCCAAGGTCGCCAAACAACGCATGGTAACCTTTGGCCCAAAACCATAGTTTTGGCCACGCCAAACCACGCCAAGGCATGCCATGCCACATGTGCCAATGGCATGCAAACCACCTTGCCGCGTCCCACCATGCCGGCCTTCCCTATGCGACTACCAAAACGAGGGCGTGCGACGATCAACGGCCACCCTTCCATCCTAGATACGAATCCTAGCCGTCCAAGGTTGCCAAACAACGCATGGTAACCTTGGAATTCTTCCTGAGTTTTACTTTCGGGCTATTTTTCATCTCCCGAACGAGATCAAAACCTAAATATTCACGCGTATGGAGATAGGAAATTCTTTTCCGTACAGAATGGAGGGGCGGACCATCAAAATCCGAGTCCGTATGAGAATTCTACATCGATTCTAGTAAAGGGCGCTAATTAGGGTTTCAGCATACCAAACCCTAATTTAGACAAAGCCGCAAGCGCTTCCCTTCCAAGCCGCACACTGCTAGTGTCTCCACTCCACGTTAAAGCCATGCCAGCCATGCTTTCACCAAACGAAGGGTTGCAATGATCAACGGCCACCCTTCCGTCTAAGATGCAGGATCTTAGCCGTCCAAGGTCACCAGCTAACGCATGGCCACCTTTGGCCCAACGCTAAAATCCTAGCCTGGCCACGTCAAAATCCTAGCCTGGTCACGCCAAAATCCTAGCTTGGTCACGCCCAAAATCCTATCCTGGCCACGCCAAAATCCTAACCTGGCTACGACGCCTATCCTTTGGTCACGGCACCAACCTGGCTATGACGCCTATCCTTTGGTCACGGCACCAACCTGGCTACGACGCCTATCCTTTGGTCACGACACCAACCTGGCTAAGACGCCTATCCTTTGGTCACGGCACCAACCTGGCTACGACGCCTATCCTTTGGTCACGACACCAACTTGGCTACAAACGCCAAATCCTTTGGCCACGACACACGTAGCTACATGTTTTCCACGAAAACACTCGAGACATCAACGCATGTCACAAACTGGGGGATGCTCATTGGGTATTGGTTTGGAGATTTACAGCGTGCGGCGTACACTACGCCCGTTATAAGAAAGTGTCATAAGGATGAGGCGGTTAGTAAATACAGAGAGTAATGGTGAAACGCTTTCTTTTATGGAACATCAATTCCAGGCGTTACCGGTTACCACCTCCTCCCATTTACTCACCCGTTTTCCACTTCTTAATGAGACCAGAGTACGTTTCACTTCGACTTGTATAAATGGGTCTTACCTATTTCCACCGAACAACAAGTTCAGGTCAGAAGCATACAACATTCAGAAAACATTTGCTAGCTCTCCATCTGTTAGCTTCCCACTTTCTGATACAAGTCGTAAAACAACTACTCTTCCAGAATCAATTATTCTGGTCTCAACACTTTCTTCGCTTCCCTCCCCAAAACCAACCCGTCTCCTTCACTTTGTGACCGAAGCAAGTCTGGAACGGCCATTTCTTGAATTAGGCCGTATTTGTACAGATTGATCTCTCGAATCTAAAGTAATCCCTTGTAGTATATTGTTTAGGGTTTAAATTCGTTTCTCACCCACACACCCGAAATTACCAAAATCAGCAGAAACCGTTTTCACCCTCAAACAACACTGTATAACAATGATTGAGAGCATTTTTTTTTTCATTGTTATCGCTACGGATCTTCAACAACTATGATGCTGAACTTACAACCTTTAGGATCAGGAGTACTTGGAACTGACGAAGATTTCGAGTCGCGTTGAAGATGCCAAGGAGATCAAGCATTTGGATGAGAAGCTACAATTTTTATCTATTTTGTAATCCATATATATTGATAGTTTTGTCACTAAAATTGACAAAAGGGGAGATTGTTAGAGCACTGCTAGATCAAACTCGCATGCGTTGCTATCTCAAGCATGTTTGTCAATGTTAGTGATCAAAACTATAAGTCTTGATTTCTAGCCTATTTATAGATGTCTCGGACTAGGACATAGATAGTGTAGTTAATCTTAGATTTTACAGAGTTCATCATTTGAAGACGAAGAACTACTAAGGGGAGCTTGTGGAACTTCTTCGACAAAAGTTATGTGGAGACTTGAACTCATCTATCACCTGGAAAGTCTATTTCTAATATCTCCTATATTGAAACATAAGTCGTGTTAAGATATAGTTTTATCTTTACACATTTGAGATTTCGAGATGAGTATATCTCGCTTACATATTTCTCGAAATATGTGTTGGTAAGCTTTCGCTTTGACCAAGTTCATCTTATATCATGAGAAAATTGTTGAGTAACATCTTACATGGTTTGTGTGATACAATCATTTGATGTAGGCTTGGAATGTTTCGATAATGATTATTTCAATATCTTGAAAATTGCTTTGATGCTAATAGTGTGTGAAAACGGCTATTTTATCATTATAGAAGAATGTTTCAATTATTGAAATAAAGAGTTGAGAATGTAACCATCTTTGGATATAAGCATATATAGTGTGTTCGCGCATTAGTGTATAAATCCATAAATCGGGAGCCAAGAGTATGCATATGTGTGTATACGAAATTGGTGAAGGAGACAGGTTAAGTATGCGTACAAGTACGCGTACTAGCGAAAGTTTTCGAACCGAAAATTTCTGCTGAGTTTGGAAACTAAACAAACTCAAATCCGGTTGCTTAAGTATGCATACCCGTATGCATACTTAAGCTGGTTACTTTGTCAAATAGGTCAGTTCATGGACTTAAATATTTAAATCATAAGGAATGCAATCTTTGCAAACCGTGGCTATAATGTTCATGATTGATTCAAGTGAATCAAACCGATTTGATTTCAATTGTGTTTTCTATGCAATTGAACAACTCTTTAACTAGTTTCATTTGAGTCATTTGAACTAGTTATGGTTAAGATGAATAAGGTTGATATGAGAGTAATCATATGGCTAACCTCGGTTAACTATTTGTGAACCAACATGGTATACACGTTTAGGTACATTTCATTTATGTTTAACAAGCTAAGTTCGATCTAATGGTTGAAAGATATTAGCTTGGGAGAATCATGTTTTTCATCTAACGGTGAATATTGAATGCTTTGTTACCAAGGTAACTTAGATTGCAAACCCTGATTTGAAAACTATATAAAGGAGAACTCAAGCAACTGGGAAACCTAATCCCCACACCTCCTATGTGTTAGTAGTTGCATAACTAGAGTCGATTCTCCTTTAACCTTAGGTTTCTTCTCGAGATCCTGTAGGTTAACGACTTAAAGACTTCATTGGGATTGTGAAGCCAGACCCAACTATTATCTTTGTAGTTGCGTGATCTGATCTTGCTGTTTCTATCGTGTTGAGTACAATTGGAATAATTGGCTCGAGATTTTATATCTCCGATAGGCAAGATAGAAAAGTAATCACAAACATTTAGTCTCATCGTTTGTGATTCCACAATATCTTCTTTCGCTAGTCGATTAAGATTATTGTGAGGTGATTGATAATTCTAGGTTGTTCTTCGGGAATATAAGTCCGGGTTATCGATTGGTTCCTATTCACCTTGATTTATCAAAAAACGGAACAAAAACTCTTGGGTATTTCTGTGGGAGACAGATTTATTCAATCCTATAGACTTTTATGTGTGAGACAGATTTTTCTATCAAGTCTTCGACTTTGGGTCGTAGCAACTCTTGGTTGTGGGTGCGATCAACTAAGGGAATCAAGTGCGTCGTATCATGCTGGGATCAGAGACGTAAGGAGCGCTACTGTACCTTGAATCAGTGTGAGATTGATTAGGGTTCAACTACAGTCCAGTCCGAAGTTAATTGGTAGTAGGCTAGTGTCTGTAGCGGCTTAATACAGTGTGGTGTTCAATCTGGACTAGGTCCCGGGTTTTTCTGCATTTGCGGTTTACTCGTTAACAAAATTCTAGTGTCTGTGTTATTTATTTTCCGCATTATATTTTGTTATATAATTGAAATATCACAGGTTGTGCGTTAAGATCAATCAATTAGAATATCCAACCTATGGTTGTTGATTTACATTGATTGACACTTGAACATTGGTCTTTGGTACCGTTCAAGTTGTTTCACATAATAATCAAGCTCACTGATTTCTATCTGTTTGATTTGTTGATTACATTGTGAAACAGAGATATTAAACTCTTTGATATACTTTACTCTAGATTGAGTCTGACTATGTAGTTGATTCTCTAGAAAGTGTATTGGAATAGGTCCTCTCAGATTGCCAAACGAATTGTTGGGTGTGGTTGTTAGAATCCCGCATTTTCATTATCAAAGGATCATAAGGTGTTCTGATTGAAACTCATATGTAAAAAGTCACAATGTGTTGAATCAATTTGTGTTTACATGAGTTGTTTTTAGCATAAACATATGTGTTTCGGGTTTTCAACTTTTGCTATTGGCACGCATTAGTTAAAACCGATTCAACCTTTCTCTGGTAAAGGTTGCTTTTGTTGTTGTTCTTTTGTTCTTGCGAGAGAATGACAACATAATGGGGGAGAGTTCTAACTTGAACTTGCGCTTAATTATATATCTTTCTGGGGAGAAGAGGATGCGGAATCTGAGGTAACGAATTTGTTAGTTAATCGTTTTCTTGTTTAAGAAAATCCTGATTTTATTGCATATATTTTGCTTTTGGTTGACAAAATTTCGGTACAATTGATATTTATTCCATTATGTGTGTATGGATGTGTGTATGTGTGATTCAATTGTTTCCGGTTAAGAAAAACTGTGTCAATTTATTTGGCTTATTGTTTGGTATCTTCTTTATTGTTTGATATCAAGTGTTTTTGCTTAATGAAATTTCGGTGCAATTGCGGTGCTATAATGTCTATGTTTGTTTCAATTTCTTCCGGTTAAGATAAATAATTGTGCAAGTAAATTTACTTGGTTTGTATGTATTGTTTATGGCTTAACAAAATACGGGATCATTTGTTTAGTCCAATTCGATTCCGGATAAGAGAAACTAAGTTAATTCTGATCTTAGTTAGACTTATCAAATTGAAGGATTCGGTTATTCAAGTCTAATCGAATGCCTTGACAAGAAATACTAGTTAACTAACCTAGTACTTGTCTTGTCTAAAGTAAAAGATCTAAGTTATTGTCTGAATAATTAGAACCTGATGAGAAAAATAAAGTTAATTATTTTCTTTATTTTTGTCTTATCGAAATAAACGATTGTACTTGTGCAATCGGTTTAGAAAGGGAACTAAGTTTCTTAGTCAATTTGTTAAACTATTAGGGAAAATTTCTTCGGGCAATTGTTTCCTTGATAACATATTAAAACCAAATTACTTGTAGTTTCGGTTTTGATATTGGTTATCTAAAATGGTATGTGAAACCTTCGTGCTTAACTCTTATAGGTTGTACAAGTCTTTTAGATCTGTAAGATCCTTTTGGTTTGAACTTTATTTGCTCGAACCTTTGTCATTTTGTGACAAAAAAGGGGAGAAATATATGGAGTAAACAAGTGATTTGTAATCACTAAGGAAAGGACAATTGTGCTTAAGCATTATATCTAACGAAAGAGTAAAACATTGACTATGGGGGAGCAACATATCATATTGCTATTGTAGTTATCTTGACTACAAAAGGGGAATAGCAAAGATGTTGTAGATACCGTCGAAATCGGTTAGGATCTCTAAATATCTGAAATGACAAAACACAAAGAAAATTATCAATAAGGGAAGTCGCCACCCAACTTAGGGAGTTGGGACCCAAAGTATGCACTGGTACAATATTTAGAGAATAGGTCCGGGAATCAAGGTACGAGATAGGAAGGTGTGAGGCACCTAGCCCGTCTAATCCGAAAGATTGGGCCCTACTTTATAATTGGGATTTTAGGGTTTTAATCATAAAAATATATACCAAAAATATTAATTTCATAAGATTATCACCTGCAAAACTTTCACACGATCAACAAAACTTTCACATGATCAAATAAATAAAATCAAACTCTAAATTAATATTATTTATTATTATTATTAATTAATATGAAAAGTGATGAAAGAGAGCCATCAATGCTTTTATTAAAAAGCAAAAATATTTACACATGGGTTGGTTGGGAGATGGGCAACAAGTTGCACCCCAACACCCTTTTGGATAGCTAAGCCTATCCTTTGGAAAAGAGAACTTCCTATTTTGTAATTAACATCGTAGTTAGCCAAGCAGTTTCTTAGTCTATTCAGAAAAACAACAAAGTCTTCACCTCATTCGCCTAGATTTGAGAAGGCTAAGACACCGAAGGAGTAACCTTGGGATGTGCAGATGTCCAAATATTTGGTACGCTTGCGATGGATGGCTCGTCACGGGGTGAAGCTCCGGAGACCATCTCCAGAAAAGGGTGAAACACCAGTAACATCAAAGCATATGTCTCGGCCGGAATCCCAAGTGTATACCATAATGTCTGCCGGTTTAAGTTCTTTTACGCCTGCGATGAGTCCTAAGAATGCCTCCTTTCGCGCAACAACTCCTGCTTTAATGCATATATCAAAGATTACATCCCGCACCAAGTCGTGTCGGAATTTGAGGCCTACGTTGTTTGCGCAATGAATGGTGTGGTCACCAAACTTATCCATGATGCCTCCACAGTATGGGCAGGTATAATCAGCAGGGAAGAGAGGCACACCTAGCCGATACTGCAAAACCGCTCTGAAGTGTCGCGGCCCAATGGTTTGATTAAGCCCAGAGATTGGGATTGCCTGCAAGAAATCCATAGCATGCGCCATTTTGTTACACTGCCAGAGAACATCATCTCGAGTTGTTAGAGCGAACTTAGATGGTATTTCCCTCTTGATAACATCTAAGTAACGAGCTGCCAATGCTTTCATAGGATGTGGGGCATTGTCCTTGATATTGAACGTAGAGGAAGATAAGCCACAAATGTTCATGTAGTTATCGAGTGCTGACTGAAAAGGCAGGCATGGTGATGAAGTGTCCGTGGTGTTTAAGATGGTGCTCTGGATACTTTGAGTCTGAACACAGGAGGCTAGGTAGCAATATTGGCTGGTGTCAGCCATTGTGTAAACTCCCAAACCCCCGTCTCTGATGGGTAGAGTAGTCATCCGCTGCTGAATTGGTCCAAAACCGGCGCCGTCACCAGTGATTATGTGCTGCAAATATTGAGCCAGATGGTTGCCGTAGTGGGGGGTAGCCGCTTGAAGAAACTGGGGATTGGTGGTACGAAGTGTGAAGTAGAGCTTGGACACCCCGGTGCAACTACGCAATAAGAGAAGCTCGCATTGTGGATCCTTAAGTTTCTTCACAGAGTCCATAAGATGGATTCTTTTATTTACTCTTGACAAGATTAAGTCACTACAATATCCTCCATCTAGGCTAACTGGTCCGCCGAGCACTTTGACACCCTTATTGGCTCTGCCAATGTTAATTGGGAATACTCCAGCATCAAAACTTCTGGGGTCGGGAGAAGGCCAAAAAACCTCAGTTTTGCGGATATTCAAATGAAGACCTCTCGCGCCCCCTTCCTCCTGTATTAGCTTCAATGCTTTGGAAACCTCGAGTGTGTCTCCAACAATGGTGCCATCATCAAGATACCATGCATTCAGTTCTAGAGTGCATAGACTAGCTATTTTACAGACCAAGGGATGAAGTATTAAAGCAAAGAGCAAGGGGCCAAGAGGGTCACCTTGCTGCACGCCCTTGGTTGAAGATAACGTTGCATCATTGTAATACAATCTAGTTGGGTTTGCATAGCAGAATTCCACCCATCTTGATATGCTTGGGCATTTGTCGCGAACTTCTTTAATAAGGGTGGTTCTACTCACTAGGTTGAAGGCATTCTGGAAATCGATAAGCAACATAGATAGATTGGAATGTGTACCTTTCAGCTCCAGCAACCAATTAACATAATGCATGATTCCTTCTCCACCACAAGGGATACCCACACCGAATTGATAATTTCCCAAGTAAGCAGTCATGGAACTACTCACTGAACTGGCAACTATCTTGGAACAAAGTCTCCGCCATATGGTACCAATGGCTATTGGTCGTATGCTACCGTTGGGCTTGAGAAGAGGGGTCAGTGGCGCACTGGCGATAAACTCACCAAGTACTGCATGGCATTTCCCAGATAGCCACAAATTAACTACACCCGTCATTGAAGTAAGGAGCTCATCGGAGACTGCTGCAGCAGACCCACTTAGAACGTCTAGGAGGTGATGTGTTCGCAGTCCGTCCCTGCCACATGAAATCCTTTTTGGGAAACTTCTTATAGCTGTAACAACCTCTCTGACGTTTATCTTCACAGCTGCCACTGCAATATCGTCAGGTGGAATGATAGGCGGAGGAGCATACATGTGTTTTTGTCGAAGCTTGTGCAGCGTGGCGTCATTTACAGGTGCAATCCCATTGGAAGAAAGTATTCTAATGGTTGCAGTGTAATGGCCTTGGCTGAGCTTCTTTTGGCAGGCATGAGTATTGGGTTTTGGTTTCTTCTTAGCCTGTTGCCTGCGTTTCGAAGTGTCTTTGTGAGCCTCTAAAATTTGTTGGACCAAAGCCAGACACCCACCTGGCTCTCTCCATTTGGTAAGAGCCTGGTTAATTGAAGCTATTTGTATTCTTCTCCTGTTGCCTGACCTCTGTTCAGAACTTCACTTAGGCATGTAGAGGTTGAGAGTGCAGGTGGGCAGGAAAAGGAGTTGTATCCATGAAGTTAAGTCATTGGGGCGAGACAAAACTTTGTCCAGAGCAGCTTTCAGGGTTCTAGAGAAGTTTAACCTGTATTGTGGCGGGATGCTGGATACAGTTGCAATATGTTTCTGAAAAACTTTGTCAAGCAACTGGACAGAGAGGCGCTCGGATTCAGCAGCAATTGTAGCAGAGTCAGATTTGCAAATTGTATCACAGGGATCACTGACGTTTGTAATAGAGTTTATATTATCAGGTTACCTTATTTACCGTTAGGAGATTATTCTCATTTACCGTTAGAAGATTATTCTCATTTACTTTGGTTGTAAACACAAAAGATATTGTCAAGGTTTTATATATATTCTTTCCAAGGAGAACATTTCTCCTCAAGGAAGTTATCATCAAATCCAAGATGGTATCAGCCCTCCTACGATCCTATTTTCTCTAAACCATTAAAATCAATGGCGACGAACAACCGAAGCTCACAGACATTGCTTTGAGGCATATAGTTCTATGCATCTACAACAACCCGATGATGCTTTCTACATGGATACCGGTGCTACCTCGCATCTCACTTTCTTGATTCAGGTACTTTACATAACGTTTCCAACTCTAGTACTATAAGGTCTATCTTAGTTGGCAATGGCAATAGCATTCCGCTTAGTGCTAGTGGTACCAAGCTCATAAATCTCCCTTCTCGCACCCTTCAACTCAAAAATACTCTTGTTGTTCCCGATATTATCAAGAACTTAGTTTCGTTCGTAAGTTCACCACCGATAATCGTGTGTGTCTTGAGTTTGATCCGTCTGGTTTTTCGTGAAAGATCTGACTTCGAGGAGGATTATCCTTCGGTGCAATAGTTCTGGGGATCTTTACCCTATTACCAACTCTGTCATGCCACCACAAAATCGTCCCAGTCTTCCCCCATTTCTCTTGCTGTCTTTTCGCCAGATATTTGGCATAGCCGCCTTGGTCACCCTAAGGTTGTTTTAGATGTTCTTCGTACCAATAATTCTATTCATTGTAATAAGAATCAACATTCTAAACTTTGTCATTCATGTCAAGTTAGTAAACATGTTCGATTACCTTTTTATGAATCAAATTCCAATACTTTTGCTCCATTTGATATCATTCACAGTGATTTATGGACCTCTCCATTACATGTTGATACCGGTTTTCGTTATTATCTTATCTTACTTGGATGATTTCACCAACTATCTTTGGGTTTATCCTTTAAAATTTAAATCCCAAGTCTATGACAAGTTTTTGGAATTTCGTTCTCTTGTTCAAACCCAATTTGAGCGTCAAATAAAAAGTTTTCAATGCGACATGGGACGTGAATTTGACAACTCTTCTTTTCACAATTTTGCTCGTACTAATGGTCTAGTTTTTCGGTTCTCCTGCCCCCAAACTTCTTCTCAAAATGGCAAGGCCGAACGCATGATCCGCCGTGTCAATGATATCAGCCGCACCCTTATGTCTCACGCTTCCGTTCCACCAAAATTTTGGGTCTATTCTCTCCTTATGGTCATGTTTATCTTCATAATATTCTCCCCACAAAAATCCTAAATTTTTCTTCTCCCGTGTCTATTCTCTATCAATGCCAACCAACTTATGACCATCTTCGTACTTTTGGTTGTCTTTGCTATCCAAATCTCTCTTCCACAACTCCTCACAAACTTGCCCCCCGCTCCACTAAATGTGTTTTTCTTGGTTTTCCTCCCAACCACCGTGGATACCGCTGCCTTGACCTTTCCACCAACAAAATAATCATTTCCCGTCATGTAACTTTTGACGAGAATGTATTTCCTTTCACTAATCCTCCAACACCCGTGTATGAAAATGATTCCTCCACTGGTTCTCCCCTTCATTCACACCACATTTCCTACGGTTCTACTCACACTACTCCTACTGTCAATAATCCCTCACCCACTGTAAATACCTACACCCCACCTCACCGGCGCCTTAACGCCTTTCCCACCGCTCCCACTCCCAATCTTCTACACAACAATCTTCCACGTCCTAATTCCACCGCCCAGCAATCTGTCCCACTCCACTCCTGTCCAAAGAATCATCCACGTCCCGCTTCCCCACTCCACAACATCCTTCCCACTCCTTCTCCTTTCCCCACTACTGACGATTCAACTTCGTCTTCTTTCTCGACTCTTCCACAAACCGTACTGCCACCTCCTACTTCTACTGCAAATCCAAATCCCACTCCTTCTCCTCACTCCAATCCACAACAGACCATGCCTCCACCTCCTTCTTCTACTACAGATCCAACTACCACTCCCAATACACCCTCGGCCCACAAAGACCTTCGGCTACTACCATTCCTACAGCTCCCACCCGACCTATCACTCGTGCCTCTCGTGGTATTTTCCGCCCTATAAATCGTCTTAATCTTCATTTCCAAACCTTACGTCATATCTCTCATATTCCTCGTTCTCACTTGTATGCTCTTAGGGACATAAACTGGAATGCTGCCATGAAAGATGAGTACAATGCTATGATGAAAACTAATACTTGGGAACTTGTACCACGACCACGTGATGCTCATGTTATTCGTTCCATGTGGTACTGTTTCGTCATAAATATAATGCTTTGATGGATCCCTACAAATGACACAAGGCTCGTCTTGTTGCCAATGGCAAATCTCAACAAGTTGGAGTTGATTTGTTTTGAAACGTTTAGTCCGGTTGTTAAACTGCTACTATTCGTCTCTTATTCTCACTATTGCTACATCACGATCTTGGCCCATACATCAACTAGATGTCAAGAATGCTTTTCTTCATGGTGATCTAACCGAGACGGTCTATATGCATCGACCTCCGGGATTTGTTGACTCTGCTCACCCCGATTACGTATGTAGATTACGTAGATCTCTCTATGGCCTCAAACGGGCTCCCGGGGCATGGTTTCGAGAGGTTTGCCAAGTTTATCACCTAGGTTGTGGTTTCCGTGGTAGTGTATGTGATCCCTCACTCTTTGTTTATCAATCGGGATCCGAAACGGCATACTTACTTTTATATGTTGATGACATTATTTTGACCGCCTCTCCGATGCTCTCTGTGCCGCTTCATTGATTTGATGAAGAGAGAGTTTGCTATGTCTGACCTTGGCCCACTACATCATTTTCTGGGTATCATTGTTACTCGTTCATCCTCAGGATTATTTTTGTCTCAATCATTATATGCACAGGATATCATCGCTCGTGCCTCCATGACAAAATGTAATCCAGTGGATACTCCAGTCGACACCGATTCGAAGCTCAGTGCAACCTCTGGTCCAGCACTTTCGGATCCCACTCTATCTGAAGCCTAGCGGGTGCTCTTCAATGCCTCACCTTTACTCGGCGGATATTGCATACGCGGTTCAAGAGATATGTCTATTTATGCATGACCCCGTGAGCCTCACATGCATGCCCTCAAGCGAATCCTTCGCTATCTTCGAGGGAACCATCAACCACGGATTGTTTCTCTCGGTCTCCTCTATCTCGGCTTAACAAAGATACTCGATGCTTGATCAAGGCGGGTTGTCCCGATTCTTGACGATCGACATCCGGTTTTTGTGTCTTTCTTGGTGACAATCTCATTTCCTGGTCCTCCAAGCGTCAAGCAACGATTTCTCGATCCAAAGTCTTCAAGCTGAATACGGGGAGTAGCAAATGCAGCTTTGAAACAACATGGCTTCGCAACTTTCTTCTAGAGCTCCATCTACCTCTACGTCGTGCTACTATTGTCTACTGTGACAATGTAAGTGCGATATATATGTCCTGGAGATCCCGTGCAACATCAACGTACCAAACATGTGGAGATTGATATACATTTTGTTCGTGAACGAGTTCGTATTGGTGTCATTCAAGTCTTACACGTCCCCTACGAGAACCAAGATGTTTGACATCTTCACCAAGGGACTTCCTCGACAATTATTTGTTCGATTTCGTTCTAGTCTCGGCGTTTGTTCCTCTCCGCTCGGACTAAGGGGTGTAATAGAGTTTATATTATCGGGTTACCTTATTTACCGTTAGGAGATTATTCTCATTTACCGTTAGAAGATTATTCTCATTTACTTTGGTTGTAAACACAAAAGATATTGTCAAGGTTTTATATATATTCTTTCCAAAGTTTGGTACGTTGGCAAATGTACTGGGTTTCTCAACACCATGGAAGAGGAAATCAGCATACCGTCCATTGAAGGGTCCTTTAAGGACACCGCCTAGGTGATCTCTGCATGGTCGTTTCCAAGAATACCACTTCATGCAAGGGAAACAAAGCCACATCTGCATTTGCTTAAGCATCCTCTCCCAAGATTTATAGACTTTGATGTCAGAGCATATTCGATCACTGCAGACGGAAATACCATTCGCAATGGAAAAATGTCTATCTTGGATGTGTTTGAAGATGGCACTCTTAGCATATCCCCTCCCATTAACATTATCCTGGCATTCTTCAAAGTGTTTGTATGGACAATGAAATGCCGTGTCATCGTCTGAGTCGCTAGATTGCTCGGTAAAAGAAAATGGCAGGCCTGCAGATGAGGAAGTCGCAGAACTACCAATCGATGTATTGATCAATCTATCAACATAACTACCAAAGAAGTGTTTATATTTTCTAATAAATATGGTAAATTATTGCCATTGTTATTTTCAATGCACTGTCAGAGTGGTTTGTGATGGCCTTAAAGGTCTCTGTTGGTGGTGCATCAATGCTTGGAAGGAATCGTGGATCCCCAATCAACTGCATCATCTGTTACCTTATCCGGGTATTATGCATGGAAATATTCACGTAGTTGCTCATCTATTTTTAGAAGATAGTTATTCATGGAATGAAAATCTTCTCCAAGATTTATTCTCTCAAGATCAGTTAAGAGTGATTCTGGGTATTTATATTAATGGTGAAGATGAAAATAATTCCTTAATATGGAACCGACCATTTAATGGAAAATACTCAACCAAATCTTTTTACAAAATACATGCAGAAAATATTCGGATTTCTTCTTCCCTTAATGAACTTTTATGGAGAAAGTTTTGGTCTTTTACTTTTATTTCGTCGAAGATTATGCTGCTTATGTGGGAAGTACTCCATAATGGCTTACCGGTTAGGCATAACATCAAAAGATTCAATACTCGTATTGAATCTATTTGTACGCTGTGTAAGCAAGATGTCCATGAAGAAACAATATATAGAACATATGTTCTTCAATTGTCCTTGGGCTAAAAGAGTATTCATGTATTATGCTTTGGAATTTTGGATGCAAATGGAAGTGAATAATCCTAGAACTATTATCTTGAAATGGATTGGTGATCAAGAGATTCACAAATTTCATTATGGTGCATGGAATGGTGTAGTCTTCTCTAATGTTTCATTTTCTGCAGAATTAGTGCTTAAAAAAACAGTTATGGATTTTAGTTCTTGCCATCTTGCAGTATCAAGGAACGTAGAGGATAATCGTCCTTATATCATCTATCAATATTGGAATCCTCTAGATTTTGACTACTGTAAGACTAAAGTTGATCCAGCATTCATCCCAAATCAAGTTGATGCAAGGGCAATCACGCAGAATCATTTGGGTTTGTCTGAAGGATGTGGTACAACTACTATTGATGCAACTTCGACACTTACGTTAGAGATAAAGGTTGTTATTCTTGGTCTAGGGTTGGCTAAGAGATTGAACCTAACAAAGATCATTGTGAAGGGAGATATTTCAAATGTAACCAAAGCTTTCACGGAAGATGCAAGTGGAATACCGTGGACAACAAAATCTTTGATTCTCAGGATTAAAGTGGAAGCCGAGACCTTTCATGATGTTAAGTTTGTTTTTATTCCCAAATGTATCAACGTTTTAGCGCATAAACTTTGTCAATTTGCAAAGCGCGATTCTGTATTGGGCTGGTGGGAGTATGATTCTCCACCTATATGTATCTCTTCAAACCTCAATTTAATGAGGTAGTCTTAATAAAGCTTAGGGCTCTTCGAGCCCTTTATCCTTCAAAAAAAAATCTATCAACATAAATTGATTTACAAGAATATGCTCGTGTAGTAAGCATTTTCGCAGGGATTGAGAAAATAACTACCTTAACCGTTTCTTACAGATGATGGGAATGGCATGAATGGTTCTGCAGGATAAGGCGATAAAGATATCAAAAGATGTATGGAGAGGAGGTGTATCGATTAGGGTATGAATGGCTCGCAGTTTTCTGAAGATTGTAGGTATAATAATTGGAAAGTAAATTCAGGTTTTTTAATCGCCTGGTTTTGTCGCCGGAGTCTCTCTCTTGCGATGGTTGCTAACAAACAGTATAGCAATTTGGTATAACATGTAAGACTACACAAAGACGTGTCAACGCTTCTTAATTAAAACTCCAACTTAATCAAGTATCTTTCTTCCTGGTTCTAATATGCATGAATAAAAAGTACTGATAAACTGGTTGCTAATCTTATATGCTCATCTAATAATAAATAAAGTAGCCACGAGTTAGTATATAGATTGTAGTAACGAATTAATGAATTAACCAATAGACAAATGGACAAATTTTATTAACAGTCGAAAACATCAAACCAACATTGGATTAATTAAATTTATAAAGGCCTAGGCAGTACCTGTTTCTCGCAAAAGATGTTCCTCATGTTACTTAGATCGAAATGAATCCACAAAACAATAGATTTTTGTTAGAGGGAGAGCAAAAGTGGATCCGAGGAGTGCAAAAATCGTGGTTGAATCATTGACTAGGCCCAATTTTATATATCTTTATGAATAGGACATAGTCACCCTACTAACGGCACATAATTTTCGCACATGGTCGACAAGAATGTAAAATTAACCTAACCGCTCTCCTGGTTCCTCTCTTCCTCAAACTTTCATTTCGCTACCATACGATTAAGATTATTGTGAGGTGACTGATATTTCTAGGCTGTTCTTCGGGAATATAAGTCCGGTATATCAATTGGTTCATGTTCACCTTGATTTATCAAAAGACGGAACAAAACTCATAGGTTTATCTGTGGGAGACAGATTTATCTATACAATAGACTTTTCTGTGTGATACAGATTTGTTTATCAAGTCTTCGACTTTGAGTCGTAGCAACTCTTAGTTGTGGGTGAGATCAGCTAAGAGAATCAAGTGCGTAGAGTCCTGCTGGGATTCAGAGACGTAAGGAGCGCAACTATACCTTAATCAGTGTGAGATTGGTTAGGGCTCAACTACATTCTAGTCGGAAGTTAACTTGGAGTAGGCTAGAGTCTGTAGCGGCTTAATACAGTGTGGTGTTCAAATCTGGACTAGGTCCCGGGGTTTTTCTGCATTTGCGGTTTCCTCGTTAATAAAATTTCTGGTGTATGTGTTATTTCTTTTCCGCATTATATTTTGTTATATAATAGAAATATCACAGGTTGTGTGTAGTTCAATCAATTAGAGAATCCAACCTTGGTTGTTGATTATATTGATTGACACTTGAACATTGGTCTTTGGTACCGTTCAAGTTGTTTCACATAATAATCAGGCACACGGATTTCTATCTGTTTATTTGCTGATTACATTGTGAAACAGAGATACAAATCTTGGATATATTTCCATTGATTGAGTCTAATTGTCTAGTTGATTCTATTGGAATAATAAAACAGAGTTTGCCCATACAGATTGCTAAGCGAAATATTGGGTGTGGTTGTTAGACCCCCGCTTTTTTAGACTTGAATAACCGAATCCTCCAATTAATAAGTCTAACTAAGATCAAAATTAACTTAGTTTCTCTTAGCCGGAATCATATGGACTAAACGAATGATCCTGTATTTTTGTTAAGCCAAAAAAACAATAGATACAAATCAAAATAAATTGACTTGCAATTATTTTCCTTAACCGACAGCAATTGAAATAAATATAAACACTACAACACCGCAATTGCACCGAAGTTCGTTAAGAAAAAACACTTGATACCCAACAATAAAAAAGATACCAAATAATAAGCCAATAAGTTGACACCGTTTTTCTTAACCGGCCGAAACAATTGAATCATATAAACAATCCGTACGCAGCATAATGGAACATATCAATTGTACCGAAATTTTGTTAAGCAAAAGAAAAATATATCCAATATAAACAGGCTTTTCTTAAATAGGAAAAACGATTAACTAACAAATGAAATCGTTACCTCAATTTTCGAAGCCAATACTCCCCAGAAAGATATATCATTACGCGCAAGTTCAAATAAGAACTCTCCCCCAGTGTGTTGTCATCCTCTCGCATGAACGAACGAACAACAACAAAAGCAACCTTTACCAAAGGTTGAATCAGTTTTAACTAATGTGTGCCAATAGCAAAAGTCTAAACCCGAAACACATGTGTTATGCTAAACACAACTTATGTAAACATAAATTGATTATCAACATATTGTGACTTTTCACATATGAGTTTCAATCGAAACACCTTAAGATCCTTTGGTAAAGCCTACCAACATGCGCTAGAACTGATACCCGCTAAATCAAAAAGCCACACAAACCATAAGGGCATTCACCATATGAGATCGAATATTAAGGTTAATAAAAACCGAAATCAGACATCTCCTAAATTTGAAATCACGTAGCAAAAATATAAACATTTATTCACAGGCTATGCAATCAGAAACTATCACATGAAGCAAAAATTATAAAATAATAATTTTATTCATAATTAATATTGATAGTTTTATACAAAATAGACCTTATACAAAAATATTGAAATAAATCAACACATTGATGTCTATTTTATGATTAGATCTTTGAACAACTTTTCTCAAAGATTGTCCTCAATATCCTCAAATTCCTCGGGATCTTCATCCACGGCATCACGACTGATTTCCCGGATTCTACACATAGTACCTTTATTATGTTCATAGGCTAAATCATTAACCATTCGATATATTCCGAGCATACTCCATATTACCGATTCCAAGTTTAATAAGATTTCTTTGGTTACGGATAACATTTCTTAGTAATGCTTCCTGTCTATGATGAGTTTAAATAGTACTAAGGAGGACTTGAAGAAGATTGAGAATATCAATCTTAGCATACAAACTGTAAAGGACAAGAAGATTAGTAACTCCTTCATGAGATGTCAAATCTTCATTCTCTTTTCGTTTATCCTCACAACCAGATTTCTTGAAGTAATCAACAAGATTAATAGTTTCACTAGAAACCTTTTCACTCAAGGCTTTCAGTATCTTGGCTTGAGATCTGGTTTGAGGATACATTTCTTAGTATAAGTTCTCAAAAGATGAGTAAATATACCAGAGGATTTCAACATATACCAAACATAGGTATCAGCCTTAAATAAATAATTCTGCCCAGATTCGAAAATAAATTCACATCTTATGTGTCTCCATATCCTAAAGTTATTTTTAAAAAGAATCAATCTTCAAAATCATGCAGTAAAAATACTTAGACAAGAAAACTCATCATGTTTACACAATTTATTGTAAGACAACTTTTCTAACATAAATAATTATTAAATATCTTCAAGTAGATTGTGTATTCTCTCTCTGTTGAATAAGAGATATTAACAGGATACCAGATGCCCAGATACTTGTGCTTCCTTACATCAAAAGATTGGGCATTATAAGGATGCACTTTCCAACATTGTTAAGTGTTGGGGTGAGAGGAATTTTCCTCACCAAGTACCATTGGAAAAGTGTTTTCTTTATCGATGTGGGATTGAGCATTACTCCAGACAAATTTGTTGTCTGCAAGGTGACAATTATAAGAGATTGTAACGATAATGTTTTTCTGAATCTGGCTAGAAGAAATTCCTACTTTTAGTTTTACATGAGTTTGATCAGAAAAGTTTTCCCACAACGAGACTTTGATTCAAGATCCCTTTTCTGTATGCACAAGATATTGTGACTTAACAGAGCTTGAGTCTCAAGAGAACTTATATGAAGTAATTCCTGTTTGAGTTCATCATGATGACTTTTCTTAAGACTGGTGATCTCCTTTTGTAAACTACTATTTTCCAAGAATAACTTGATAAATTCTGTCAAATTATTATTAGAGGTCTTTTGAGACTGCAATGGTTCTTGGAATAGTTCATAGTTTTTTGCTTGTAGAGTACATACCAACTTTACAAAATCATCCAATCAAGTGATGGAAGTATTACATGTCTTTGACAGTCTATTGGTATTTATGAAGAAACCCTCCAAACTAGTCAGATCTTCCATCATTGATCGGGGTATTCAGATGACATTCTCATCAGGAGAAACCAAAGGATCTCTTTGTATGATGACAAGTTCCAAAACAGATTATGAAATAGGCAATTGTACCTCTTGTTAGAGCATAGCTCGGTTGAACTCACCAAGCGTTGGTATGTCAAGCTTGTTTGTCATATTTTAGTATCAAAACTCATCTAGAGAGTCGCTTGATTAAATACTATAGTTAACTTTGTTTAGGTTAGACTAGAAACTCTAGGAATGTTGAGACATACAAGTATTACTCTGAAGACCTGAAGAATGACAAGAAGTAACGAACTACAACGACGACGACATCATCCTTCCACTTGAGGTTAATAATATTGACATGAACTCGTCTCATTACCAACGTATCTTTCAAGTCGTGCTATATTTAAAACATAACTGCGAAGCTGTATATACTTTACATATTGTATATAATGCTCTAGTGATGAGACATGATCATAATAGTGTGGTCATAATATTAAGGAATTAGACTACGAAGTATAACGCTTATCTTTTGAACTTCGTAGATATAACATCGACATAATCTTGTATATAGTTTTATGATTATGTGAATAGGTGTATGGTGAAGATTTCATCATAGGAAATAATGTTTTACATTTGTTTAAATGAAGTACATTCATGAACTTATTTCATGAATCGAAAGGGAAATCAATAGGTTTATTGGTCCGGCTATTCATTGTATATTCTTTGGATGACCAATATGTGTGAGTTGGTAGAACCGATCTTAACTCAGGTTATGTATCTTGGTATAACCGATCACAATACCTAGGGTATAATGGATCCTGGTAATTGGTCCAAAGTAATCACCATGAGATGGTATGACCGATCCTTGTAATTGGTGTGACCGATCATAAGTGTTTTTTGAACGATCCTTATAATTGGTGTAACCAATCCTAGTGACTGGTGTGACCGATTACAAGTAGATACCATGTTTAGGTATAACCGATCCTAGTGATTGGTATAACCGATCCGAACCCATGTATGTGACTTGGTAAGACCGATCACAACTAACCATTCTGACTTGGTATGACCTATCACATAGTAGTCTTGGAATACTGGTTGAACCAATTCTAAACTTGTTTGGAAGTGTGGTAGAACCGATTCCAAGAAACAAATCCATGTAAATATGAAATAAGAATTTGCAGTGAAAATATGCCAACATACTTTGAACACGAGCAGTAACTCTTATCATTTATCGTTCAAAGATATTCCTTGGTACTCAAGGTGATCTTGTGCCAAAATAAATCAAGAATCTGTTAATTAAGGTTTTTGGTTTTATATGCTTTAATTACCAGCAATTAATGCATAGCTCTAGAGAATAAAAATTTGTAATGTGCATTTACTAATTTGAGATTTTCTATGAGAGATTTCAGAAAATATTGGACCAACATTTATTGGAATTAGGAAAACCGAACTTGGGTATTTATTGCATATCTTGAGAATATTTTTGGTTTTGGAAATTCCTTGGTGTCCAAACATCCTTGGTCTATAAATACTTAAGTTTGCATTTCTAGCAAACTATCCTAAGAGCCAGTCAAACTTCAATGCTTGGTATTTCTGGTGGAGCCGTCTAATCCGAGAGGAAAGTATCCTAATTAGGTGAAATCTCTTACGACCGCTCATTTAAATACTTTTGTGGGATCAAGAAACTCTACGAGTACCATTGGTGGGAAACTAGATAATTGCAGTGTTATTAGTTTTCGATTTGATTTGATTGACTAATAGTTGTTGAAACTTAGATTGCACCTAGTTTATTTATTCTTGAGAATCTTCTCTTCTGATAAAAGATTCACTCATACTATATCAAAGTATCGAAGGGATATTTACAAACTGTTGTTATATCTAAATAAATCTTGTGATAATCCATTATTAACAGACTTCGTTCTGTATGTGATTGATGACAAAAGATTCAAGTGGTGTTGTGCAGGTATTTTAAGGCAATAAAAGTGAAAAGACGAGTGTAGCCAAATACACCACAATCTTTAAAATATCCACCTATAAGTCCTCTTACCGAAAGTGATTGTCTATGGACAAAGTCGAGACAATACTACAAATCAGTATTCACACTTTGTGTGATCGTCTATGGATACTAGATAGAGACGATACAATAATCAAAGTATGATTACTTGATAAAAGGTTTGGACTTAACCAAACTCTATAGGATCACTATCAAGTAATACGGAGTTAACGTTTGTGTAATTTACTTTAACGTATAATAAAAACAATTATAATGGCGGAAAGGAAAAGTAAATGACACAACAAGATTTTGTTAACGAGGAAACCGTAAATGCAAAAAACCCCGGGACCTAGTCCAGAATTGAATACTATCAGAATTAAGCCGCTATACAAAATCTAAACCAAAACTTCGTATAGTTGAGACCAAGCAACTAAACCTAGTTCACTTAGTTTCTTCAGTATCCTTGCGCTTGCGACATTCAATAAGTTCACGCACTGGAACAATTCCTTTGGATCGTATTCCAAACAGTAAAGGAACAACAAATCTGTTTGGTAACAACTCTCTTGATTCTTTCAGATGAAGATATATCAAGTCATACACAAAGGCTCTTCCGTTTAAACTAATAAACTCATTTTCCTGGTTAGATCAATCTATCCAACAACTACCGAAGTAGCAGAGTTTAGATTTGCAATATAGATTCCAACAAGAAACTATAAGGTGATGCCGATCTCACACAACTAATCAATCGAATAAATCCGATTCTAGTTGGATCCTAGTCGATCAAGTATAGAAACCAAATAAGAAATCTTCTTTGTCTTCAAATCTTCTTTAATCTTCAATAAACACCTACAGAACACAACTTGAATCTCTTGTGATCAATCACGCATAGAACGGAGTCTGTTAACAATGGATTATCACAATATGTCTTTAGATCTACAAACAGTTCTAAAGATCTCGTCGACACTTCGATCTAGTTTGAGTGAATCTTATATCATAAGAGAAGATTCTCAAGAATAAACAAACTAGGTGCAATCAAAGTTCAACAACCGTTAGTCAATCAAATCAATCGAAAACTAAAATATACTACAATTATCTAGTTTCCCACCAACGGTACTCGTAGAGCTTCTTGATCCCACAAAAGTCTTTAAATGAGCGGTCGTAAGAGATTTCGCCTAATTAGGGTACTTCCTCTCCGGATAGACGACTCCACCAGAAACAACAAAAAGATGAAGTTTGCTTGGATCTTAGGATAGTTTGCTAGAAATGCAAACTTGGGTATTTATAGACCAAGGATGTTTGGACACCAAGGAATTTCCAAAATCGAATATTCTCAAGATATGCAATAAATGCCCAAATAGGTTTTCATAATTCCTTGAAATGCTTTGTCCAATATTTTCCGAAATCTCTCAATAGAAAATCTCAAATTAGTAAATGCACATTACCAATTTTTATTTTCTAGAGATATGCATTTAGTTGTTGGTAATTAAAGCATATAAAACTAACAACCTTAATTAAAAGATTCATAATTTATTTCAGACCGGGATCTCCTTGAGTTATTAAGGAATATCTTTTGAACAATAAAAGATAAGAGTTACTGTTCATGTTCAAAGTATGTTGACATATTTTTCTTTGTAAATCCCCTTTCATATTTACAATCTTGGAATCGATTATGCCACACTTCCAAACAAGTTTAGAATTGGTTATTCCAAGACAACTATGTGATTGATCAAATATCAAATCACTATCATGGGTTCAAGGTTCTACCAAACACAAGGATCGGTTCTACCTCAATATAGTTTACTTGTGATCGAACACACAAGTTACCAGGACCGGTTACATCAGTTAACAGGATCGGTTACGTCAATTACCAGGACCGGTTACCATATACTCATGGCATTACATGTGATCGGTTACATAAGTCACTAGGATCGGTTACACTAATTACCAGGATCGGTTACACCAATTACTAGGACCGGTTACACCAATTACAAGGATTAATTACACACCAAGTAAGTCACTAGGATCGGTCACACCAATTATAAATATCAATCATACCATCTCAGGTGATTACTTAGGATCGGTTACACTAATTAAGTCATACCAAATCATAAGTCAGGCATTGTGATTAGTTATACCAAGATACATAACAAGTTATGATCGTTCTACTAACTCACACATATTGGTAATCCAAAGATATTCAATGAATAACGATACCAATAAGCCTAGCGATTTCCCTTTAGATTCATAAAATAATTTCATGAATGTACTTCCTTTAAACAAATGTAAACATTATTTCCTAGGATGAAATCTTCACCTTTACCCATACACATAATCACAATAGCATTCATTCATACGATTATGTCAATGTCATATATACGAGGTTCAAAAGATAAACGTTATACTTCGTATTCTAATTCCTTAACACTATGATCATGTGATCATGTCTTACTACTAGAGTATAATCATTCATAGCTTCGCAGTTATGTTTTCAATATTGCACGACTTGAAAGATATGTTAGAAATGAAACAGTTCAAGTCAATATTACTAACCTCAAGAGGAAGGATGATGTCGTCGTTGTAGCTTGTTACTTCTTCTCATTCTTCAGGTCTTCGAGTAATACTTGTATGTCTCATAATCCTATACTTTCTAGTCTAACCTATACGAAGTTGTCTTTAGTTACATAATCAAGCGACTCTTAGATGAATTTTGATTCACTAAAATATGACAACCAAACTTGACACACCAACGCTTGGTGGGTTCAACCGAGCTATGCTCTAACAATCTCCCCCTTTGTCAATTTAGTGACAAAACTCTTAATACATATGGATAAACAAATTACAAGAATTCATTACACATTCGCTTGATTCCAAGTTTCAACAACACAATAACCTGCATATATTCAATCCATAAATGCCGTTGTTGACATTTGAATAACAAAGCTAATACTCCCCCTAAATGTAAGATAGGTAGATTTTCAATCCGAACATCTGAGACACCCCAATTTTGCACGGTCACGAAAATATGCCGCGAGATCGTATCCAAAATAGTCCTGTGTGTTTAGTATGCTCCAAGCCCAAATTAATAATACTAGGAGAACCAGACGTAGTCCACTAATTAGCCTATGCTAGATGTCCTTTATATTTTATCTAGCTAAGTGGCGCACTTAGGTATCTTACACATTAGTTTCCATCTTCACTAAATATGTCCACCTTAGCCCATCGACCAGAATACTCACTAGTCCAAATCATGTACCAAAAGTCCATTTGCTCCTCCATAGCCCATATCCACCGTCCACCCAACTGAGTAAAAATGTCGACATAAGTTACTTCGTTCCCAAGACTTTCCACCAAGTTAGGATCTTAGGCTTAAATGAATATTTTTAGTTTTGAAAATGATATCCCATAATTTTGAGAAAGAAGAATAATATTTTGTGAAAATAGGAAATGAAATTTAGGTTTTCAATTGGTGCCATTGGATTTAGGTCATTTAATCCTAAGGTTTTAGTCGAGAGGGAGAGAATTCTTGTCGCCTAGGGGAGAAAAAAATTATGATAAGAGTTAGTATTACAGAGGCAAATTTTAGGAGGATTTTCGATAGAAATCTAGGAGAAGAGCTTTAGAAGAAATTTAGGAGAGAAAATATATTAGAAGACTAAAGGTCTGCCGCATTTGGATACGATTTTGCACGAAGGTTATTGTTTGATTTTTGTTAGAGGGAGAGCAAAAACGGATTCGAAGGGTGCAAAAATTGTAGTCGACTCACTAACTAGGTCCAGGTTTATAAACTTGCATGAATCGGACAAAGTTACCCTTAGTGAGAACTTAAATACCTCGCACCCTTGACTTTAAATGAATCAGCCGAACCCTCTCATCTTTGCTCTCTTCTCCATCCACTTGTATCCCAACCCTAACCCTACCCATCCAAAATGTTGATTTTGATGTTTCATGAGAAAAATTGCATGAAAAAAAAAGCTTTGTTCATCTGTTAAGACTTAAGAAACTGGTTCCTAGCAGTTTGAAAAACTCATCCCAAACTACTGATCATTGATTAATTGTTTTATTGTCATTAAAACTATCGGATTGTTATCTGTGAACTAGATTGGGCTAACATATTAAGATATGAATAGAGGAGAGAGGTAGTATTTGCTGATGAATCTGCTAAAGATGATGGAGATTATGAGGATACAAGAATTCTACCACTTAAATAATTAGCAAATCGATCCTGCTTTTCATTTCCAGTTCATTAAGGAATTTGAAGAACTCTTAAAGGTATAGATTAAGTCGAGTTAGAAATGTTACCGGAGAATTTAATTAATCCAAATATTTGACCTTCTCGATCGTTTGCTTCATACGACCGTATCGCTATTCTAAACCTTACTTTCAGTATTGTAAAAATAGATTGACCATTTATGTTCATTGGTTTTGATATTGGTTTTCAAGATATTGTGGAATCACAAACGAGGAGACGAAAATGTTTGTGATTACTTTTTATCTTGCCTATCGGAGAACAAATCTCGAGCCAATCTTAAAGAAGATAGTACTCAATACGATAGAAAATGCAAGATCAGATCACGCAACTACAGAGAAAATAGTTGGGTCTGGCTTCACAATCCCAATGAAGTCTTTATGTCATTAACCTACAGGTTTTCGTGAAAAACCTAAGGTTAAAGGAGAATCGATATAAAGACCCTCAAGCTCGTCAACGCTATTAGACCGTCAAGAGTCGATTTAGAGATATCAAGATATGGCTTAGCAGATAATAACTCGATTAGTTCAACAAGAACGCTAATTAATAGGAACTAATCTAACAACGACACGAAACTAGTATCATTAGATAGATCTTGAAAAGTTACGCAGAATGGATTACTCGAACGTCTCAGTCGGATATCGGACGAAGAAGATATCAGTTTTGTATGAAGGACAAATTAACCATTTTGACTTAAGCCGCCTTGGCTGCCCGTATCAAATTTTTGGGTGCCTTTAGCAAAGTTGGTTGGCCTTATCCCCAATCGATCTAGTAGATAACTCATATTTTCTTTCTTCTTCTTTCTTCTTCTTCTTTCTTCTCGTCTTTCTTCTTATTCATTCTTCTTTCTCTGGCGATTCAGAGAGAAAATATTTGTTGAGAAAACTAACAGAAAATTAGTGAAGCCAATTAGTCGAGTGTGGTATTGATGAGTTCATAGTTTGGATTTGGTTAGAATCCTCGATTGAGTTGAAGAAAAGTGAAGCTGCTGTAAATTAGAAATCAGGGTTCGTAAAGTGGATTAAAGTCTGGAGTTTTAGAAGATGAATTCTAGAGCTACTGTTAGATGAAGAAATCAGGGGTAGAGGTTCGATTGAAGCTTTGAAGTTGTTTTGATGATTGAACCGAGAGTTAGGGTTTCTGGAAGAATTCAAAGAAAAATAATAAGATGGAATCGATATCTTAGGAAAGGGATTTGAGATGGGTTCGTTGATATGAAGATTTAGGTTGCTGTTTTGGGCTCGATTGGAAGAAGTCTTGATTTGGGAATGAAATTAGGGTTTGTATGGAAAATCAGGGAAGATGAAATTGAGAGTTTAAAAGATTAATTGGAGGTGGGTATCATGTGAATTAAGAGTTAAGGTTGAAGAATAGCTTAACTTCGATAATTATAGTTTTGTATTTGAAGCTCAGATGGATGATGAAGATTGTTTGGTGTTGGTGGACGGTGGTTGAGTGTATCAAGGTGGAATTCGGGTGTAATCAAGACTCAGGCAGGGAAATATCAATTCAGTGAATGCTGATAATTGGGTAAGCACTTAATTTCCTTGATTGTGTTATTTGAAGGATGAATTGTTGAATTATTGAAGTTAAAAGATATTGGATGAAATTGTTTTAGATGGATATGTAGGATAATTATAGAATGAATGAGTTATTGCAGTCTAGTGGGATTTGGTAACCAGAGATGATGGTTGTCTGTGTATTTGAAGTTACAGGTGTTGTGAGGTGATTTGGTAGTGAACTATGATACCTGCAGGTGGAGATGCAAGTTGAACTCAATTGAGTTGATAGAGATTTAGGATTGAGTATGAAGTATTGCCTGAGATGAAGTGTTGAATGTTATACCATGAGAATAATGAGGTTGTCGTGAGAATTGTAGAATTCAATTATTGGCAGTGTTGTTAGATAAGATTGATTGTATTAGAAATGAGTTACAGAAATGGTAATGGTTCTGTTATGTTGAAGATTATGGAACTTGTATGGAGTTGAGATTTCTTTAGAGAGTTTGGTATGCGTTGAAGTTAAGGATATGAATGAATAGGTTTGATGTAATGATCTATGCTTTCAAATTATGTTGCTGCTGTGACAGTTAAGTCATAATTGTTGTGACTTAGAGAGGTTGAACTGAATGGGTTGTGGTGGTTTTGGTATTATGGGTTATTGGTGGTTGAAGTAATTGGATTTGAGTCAGTCTGTGATAGTGATGAAATGGGTTTTGCCTGTGAGGATGTAACTGGTGGTGTAGAGTATTGTTATATCTTGAGTTGGGAGAGTAGAAGTTGTATAGGTTTGATGTGAAGAATCAGAGTGGCATAGTCTCTTTGAAAGCCTGCTGCTACTGCATTTGCAGGTAAACTTAGTTTACATTTGTAATTGAAATTCAAAGTTGTTTAAGAGTGAATTTATAATTTCAAGTTTGATAGAAGTTCAAATGTTAATGAAATAGAGTTGGAATGAATCCTTGGCAGGGAGGAATAGTTGCTTAGCTTGAGCTTAGCTTAGTGTGTTGATTCTTGTGTTACACCATTATGGTGCAGTTCAAGTTTTGATCTGTGCAGTGGCTCAGGTTTGAACCTTTGGCCTGTCTGACTGAAGTTATTCAGTCCGACTCCGATTAGTTCTTGTCTGACTGAGTTGAATCGTGTTGACTCCCCGAGTTCCATGACTTGACCTGAGTTGACTCAGTTGACCGATTTAGACTTTAGACTTTGACTATTTGACCCTGGACTTTGACCCGACCTTTGACGTTGACTGTCAGTTGACCATTGACTGTTAGTTCGACCGTTGCTGACTGTTAGTTGACTTTGGTGGACTTGGGCTTAGGGCAGTTTTCTTAATTAGATGTTTTGGACCTCTTGATGTTCGAATTAGTCCTTGGCTTATTCTACAAAGTTGTAGATATTCATAAGACTTAGCTATGGACTATAGAATCATCCTAATTGGATTAGTAAACCTTAGTTATAATAAAGATAGAATATGAAAAGGTGTAGAACCATAAATGGGCCTTAGAACCATTAGATAGTTCACTTAGCTTATAACTAGAGAATTTTATGAGATTATGTTATGAGCCTTGTGTGAGCCTTATGGCTAGATTCTTAGACTTCTTGTGTGATTAACAGTTAGTCCATATTAATAACGATCGATTCAAAGGATGAACCAGTGGATTGTGGATCTCGAGGTAGGCGTGGCTTGTCATCAAAGGGATTGTGGATCTCGAGGTAGGCGTGGCTTGTCATCAAAAGAGGTGGGAATCGATAACTTTTGAGTTCTGAAGCTCTCCTCATCTCTCTCTTCATTCTCCTTTGCCAGGGGATTTTCTGTCTGCCAACTCTCTTGTATTCATTAATGTTTTACAAATCTATCTTTTGTATAATTCAATATCATGCATATGTGTATATGAGATGTGCCATTAGGATGGCACAATATCCAAAGATTCTATGGCTAGGGCGATACACCGCAATATTACATGGCCAAAATTATTATTCCTTTATATCATTTTCTATGGCTAGGGCGATACACCGCAGTATTACCTATTCGGTGTGGAATTGGCATCAATATTACTCTTCCTTATGTGCGGCAACACACATCTCATACATGGATGTTTACTGTTATGGATGTCTTTGAAGAAGTTTCTAATTTGTGTTTTACTGTCTTTTCGTGTATTAACGACTTTCGATAAAACCTGCATTGTTTTCAAATCATATTAATGTTTACTTGAAAGCTAGTTGTTATTCCTACGGGGCACCCCTTTTAGGGATGATGTGCTCACCCGTTCCCACTTTCAGTTTCAGTGACAGATCAGAGTTGCGCAGCGAAAGCTTCAAGGGTTGAGTTCACTAGTTGATTAACTTCTGCTATGTTTATTATGTTGTATATTTTATTTGTAAACCAAATGACTATTGTATATGTATCATTTGAGAGGAATCCTTGTATATATATATATTTCTGAGCGGGTCTAGTTTTGGGTTAAGTCATTGTAGTAGATTTCTAAATTGAATGTTTAAGTAAATGATTTAGATTCTTAGTGCCTCTTTATTTAGTTAATCTATTGGATTAGTCAGCTGCTAGCTTAGGGGGCGATACAATCGACTCTAGTCGCAACTAGTATCACACAGGGGGTGTGGGAATTAGGTTTCCCAGTTGCTAGAGTTCTCCTTTATATAGTCTCCAAATCAGGGTTTGCAATCAATGTACCTTGGTAACAAATCATTCAATATTCACCGTTAGATGAAAACCTGATTACACTCAAGCTAATATATTTCAACCGTTAGATCGAACTTAGCTTGTTACACACAAGTGAAATGTACCTTCATTTAGATATGAGTAATCGTACCTAAAAGTGTACACCTTGTTGGCTCAACAATAGTTAACTGAAGTTAGCCATATGATCACTTTCATATCATCCTTATTCATCTTAACCATAACTAGTTCAAGTGAATCAAGTGAATCAAATGAAACTAGTTCTAGAGTTGTTAAATTGTTTATATTCTCATAGAAATATACAAGACACAATTGAAGCAAAATCAATTTTGATTCACTCGAATCAAGTCATGAACATTATAGCCACGGTTTGCAAAAGATTGCATTCCTTATTATATAAATGTATTAGTGCATGAACAAACCGATTTTAGAACATCATCTACTTAGGGATGCATATGGGTACGCGTACCTAAGTAGCCGGACCAAGTTTGGGTTTCGCCAGTACGCGAACTTGTACGCATACCATCCAAATTCAGCAGAAATTTATGGACCTGAACCTTATGCCAGTACGCGTACCGGTATGCATACCAGGTTCCCGGACTTCTCAAACCAACCAGTATGCATCGGGTATGCATACCATGGTTCCCGGACACGGATTACATATATACAAGTATGCTTAAATCCAATTATTCCAAACTCTCATTTCAACCATTGAAATATTCTTGGAAGACGGGAATAGCTGTCTCACACAAACTATTAGCTTCAAAGCAATTTTCAAGTGATTGAATGATCAATACGAAACATTCCGAGTCTACATCAAATGATTGTCTCACACAAATCATGTAAGATATTACCAGGAGATTTTCACATGATCATCTTTTGACTTTCGTCAAGAATATAAGATGAACTTGGTTAAAGCGAAAGCTTACCAACACAAAAACTTCGAGAAATATGTAAGCGACTTAAACTCAGCTCGAAATATCAAATGTGTATAATTGAAGTCTATATAGCTATACGAATTTTGTCTCAAATAGGAGATAGAGTAGATAGACTTTTGAGTGATATATGAGTTCAAGTCTCCACATACCTTTTGTTGATGAAGTTCCACAAGCTCCCCTTTGTAGTTATTCGTCTTCAATCGATGAATGCCGTGAAGTCTAATGCTCAACTACACTTTCTATCCTAATCCGAGACTTAGCTATAATTAGACTAGAAATCAAGACTTATAGTTTTGGCAACTAAACTTGACAACAAGCTTGAGATAGCAACGCTTGCGATTTTGACCGAGCAGTGCTCTAACAATCTCCCCCTTTGTCAATTTTAGTAACAAAACTATCAATACATATGGAATACAAAATAAATAAACTTTGTAGCTCTCAATCCAAATGCTTGATTTCCTTGGTTCTTCAACATTACTCGAAATCTTTGTCACTTCCAAGTACTCCAATGATTCTGAACGTGTTCAACTCAGCATCATAGTTGTTGAAGATTCGTAGTTATAACAATGAGAAAACAGTTGCTCTCAATCATTGTTATACAGTGTCATAATATTATTAAGCAGCATCAAAGTTCAGTTGTATCACAACTTTGACAACTATACTATGGTGATATGTATCACTCCCCCTTAGTCAATACTTCATCTCACATGAAAACCACTCCCCCTTACATAATGATCCGTAAACCATAAGTATTTTTAGTGTGAACTACACATTATTCTCCCCCTTTTTGTCAATAAAAATTGGCAAAGGTACGAAAAATAGTGGGATCTTAATGAATTTTCCATAGAGATACTTCATGACCAAAAGAGAAAAACATATCAACTTGTTTAGATGCCATCATATAGCCAAAACTAAATGCATTCATCAAGGAGTTTATAAAGATACAAGATAACCCCTATAATATTCCACAACCGCACTCCCCACAAAGATTTGGCAATTAAGCACAAGTTCAATTAAGAACTCTCCCCATAAAATGTCATTCCCGAAAGAAAAACAAGAGCGACCTTACTTTCACAAGAAAAGAAGGATTTCTTTGGACATTAACAAATCACATGAAACATGAATTTTTAATTTTGGTCTTGTTGAAATAAGCGATTGTATATACTAATCGGTGCAGTAATGGAATTAAGTATCTTAGTCGATTTGTTGGCCTATAGGGAAAATTGCTTCGGGCAATTGTTTCCTTGATAACATATTGAAACTAAATTACTTTTGTAGTTTCGGTTTTAATATTAGTTATCTGAAATGGTATGTGAAACCTTCGTGCGTAACTCTTATAGTTTGTACAAGTCTTATAAATTTATAAGATCCTTTCGGTTTGACCTTTATTTGATCGGACCTTTGTCATTTTATGAAAATTGGGAGAACTATATGGAGTAAACAAGTGATTTTCAATCACTAGGAAAGGACAATTGTGCTTAAACGTTATACCTAACGAAAGAGTAAAGCATAGACTAAGGGGGAGAAACATATCATAATGTTGTGTAGTATTTCTGACTACAAAAGGGGAATAACAAAGATGTTTGTATTGAATATTTACCTAGCTTTCCTTTAGGGGGAGTAAAAGCTTTTGCAAATGTCAACAATGTCATTTATTTATTGAATATATGCAGGTTATTGTGCTGTTGAAACTTGGAATCAAGCGTATGAATAATGAGTTATTTAGTAATTCATTTAGCTCCATATGTAATAAGAGTTTTGTCATTAAACTTGACAAAGGGGGAGATTGTTAGAGCATAGCTCGTTTGAACTCACCAAGTGTTGGTATGTCATATTTTAGTATCAAAACTCATCTAGAGTCGCTTGATTAAATACTAGAGTCAACTTCGTTTAGGTTAGACTATAAAGTCTAGGAATATTGAGACATACAAATATTACTCCGAAGAAGTGAAGAATGTGAAGAAGTAACGACTACAACGACGACATCATCCTTCCACTTGAGGTTAGTAATATTGACTTAATCTAGTTTCCATTTCTAACGTATCTTTCAAATCGTGCTATATCGAAAACATAACATGCGAAGTTGTATATATTGTATATAATACTCTAGTGATGTGACTTGGTCATTATAGTATGATCAAAGTGTCAAGGAAAAACATATTACGAAGTATGAACGCTTTTCTTTTGGAACTTCGCAAGTACGACATCGACATAGTCTATTGTATAAGTTATTTGATTATGTGTGCATTATATAGGAATGATTTCATCCTAGGAAACGATGTTTTATAACATTTGTTTAAAGGAAGTACATTTATGAACTTGTTTCATAATCAAAAGGAAATCATGGTTGGTCTTGTTATTCTTTGAATATCTTTTGGATGACCAATGGAGGATGACCTTGGTAGAACCTATCTTAACTTGTTGAGATTTATGGTAAAACCGATCATAGCCTATATAACATAGTTTGTTGCAATCGGTCATGAGCTTCATTGTAAATATAATTGTAACCGATCACAAGCTATATTGGAATGCAAGTTTTAATCGGCCATAAGTTACTTTGGGAACCAAGGCATAACTGGTCACAAGATAAATTGGAAGTTAGTTGTATTCCATCACAAGCTATCTTTGGGAAGTAAGGTGTAACCGATCACAAGCTAACTGAGGAAGAAAGGTGTAACAGGTCACAACCTGGTTTGGGAGAAACATGGTATAATCGATCACAACCTTACATTGTGAGGTTGGTACAACCGATCCCAAGAAGCAAAACCGAGTTTCCAATATTCACACATCTCTGTAATTTTTGCGCGAAGCTTGGAATTGGGGTTTGCTAAGAAACTTCTAGATGTCGACATATTTGAACATGTACATAACTCTTATCATTTATTGCTCAAAGATATTAATTCCTTCATACTCAAGGTGATCCCTGGTCCGAAAAAGTAAAAAGCATTTAATTATGATTTTCATCATATATGTTTTAATTACCAGCATTTAAAACATATCCTCTAAAAAATATTATTAGTTAATGTGCTAGACTAATAATATAAGTTTTTCCATGAGAGTTTTTGGAAATATTGGTTAACATTTATTGGGAATAGGAAAACTGAATTTAGGTACTTTAATGCATATCTTGAGAATATTTTTTGGTTTTGGAATTTCCTTGTTGTCTGTTAGAGCATTGCTCGGTTGAACCCACCAAGTGTTGGTATGTCAAGTTTGGTTGTCATATTTTAGTGAACCAAAACTCATTTAAAGAGTCGCTTGATTATTTACTAGAGTCAACTTCGTATAGGTTAGCTTGAAAGTATTAGGATATGAGACATTACAAGTATTACGTGAAGACTTGAAGAATGTGAAGAAGCAAGGAGCTACAACGACGACATCATCCTTCCACTTGAGGTTAGTAATATTTGACTTGAACTGTTTCATTCCCTAACGTATCTTTCAAGTCGTGCATATTGAAAACATAACTGCGAAGCTGTGAATGATTATACTCTAGTTAGACATAGTATTAAGGAATTACAATACGAAGTATAACGTCTATCTTTTGAACTTCGTATATAAGACATAGACATAATCGTATGAATGCTATTGTGATTATGTATGGGTATGGGTGAAGATTTCGTCCTAGGAAACAATGTTTTTACATTCGTTTAAAGGAAATACAATTCATAAACTTGTTTTGTGAATCGAAAGGGAAATCACTAGGCTTATTGGTATTGTTATTCATTGCAAATCTTTGGATTACCAATATGTGTATTTAGTATAACCGCTCATAACTTGTTTATGTATCTTGGTAAAAATATTCACAAGGCCTGGCTTTTGTATTGGTATGACTTTTATTAGTGAAACTGATCTTAAGTAGTCACCTTAGATGGTATGATCGATTTGTTGTAATTGGTATGACCAACTTTAGACATTGGGGAACCGATCCTAGTAAGAGGTGCAACCGATCACAAAAGGGGAATCGATCCTTGTAAGAGGTGCAACAAGATTTTAGTAATTGGGGAACCGATCCTATGAACATGCGCAACAAATACAAGTTAGATACCATATATATGTGGGAACCGATCCCAGTACCTAGTCAACCAAGTTTTGGTAACTAGCGTGACTAATTCTAGTACCCACAACCGTGAAACCCATGATTGGAGATTTGATAGGATAATCAATCACATAGTTCTTGGAAGTCAGATGAACCAATTCTAAACTTGTTTGGAAGTGTGGCAAATCGGTTCCAAAATTATAAATGTGAAAAAGGATTTACAAAGTAAAGATGTCGACATACTTTGAACATGTGCAATAACGTTTATCTTTTATTATTCTAAGATATTCCTTAATAGCTAAAGGAGAATCCCGGATCGAAATAAGTTGAGAATCTTTTAATTAAGGTTTTTAGTTTTAAATGCTTTTAATTTTCAACAATTAAAACACATATCTTTAGAAAATAAAAATTGGTAATGTGCATTTACTAATTGGAGATTTTCTACTGAGATTTCGGTCAATATTTGGACAAAGCATTTCTTGGAATTGTGGAAACCGAATTTGGAAATATGTTGCATATCTTGAGAATATTTTCGGTTTTGGAAATTCCTTGGTGTCCAAACTTCCTTGGTCTATAAATATTGAAGTTTGCATTTCAAGCAAACCAATCCTTAGAGCCAAGCGAAACTACCTTGTTGTGTTGTTACTGGTGTAGTCGTCAATTCGGAGAGGAAAGTACCCTAATTAGGCGAAATCTCTTACGACCGCTCGTTTTAAAGACTTCTTTGGGATCGGGAAGCTCTACGAGTACCATTGGTGGGAAACTAGATAATTGCAGTTTATTATTAGTTTTCAATTGATTTGATTAACTAACGGTTGTTGAACTTTGATTGCACCTAGTTTGTTTATGCTTGAGAATCTTCTCTTCTGATATAAGATTCACTCAAACTAGATCGAAGTTTCGATGGGTATCTTTACACTGTTTGTAAATCTAAAGACATCTTTTGATAATCCACTATTAACAGACTCTGTTATGTGTGTGATTGATCACAAGAGATTCAAGTTGATTGTGTGCAGGTGTTTATTAAATATCTAAGAAGATTTGAAGACGAAGAAGATTTCAAATTTGGGTTCATAATCTTTGGTGTGCACAAAACTTGATCGGCTGGGGATCCAACTATAATCGGTTTATCTTTGTGATAGATTTGATTTATTAGTTGAGTAGATTGTCATCAATACGATTCTTTGTGATTCGAAGTATTGATTGCATAGTCTTGACAATTACTTTGGTAGTTGTTGATAAGATAGATCTAAGGACTGAACAAAGGAGTTTATTGGGATAAACGGAAGAGACTTTTGTCAAACTCATATCACTTGTTTGAAAAGAGTTGTTACTGCACAGATTTGTTGTTCCTTTATTGTTTGGAATACGAACCAAAGGAATTGTTCCAAGTGCGTGACTTAGTGCAAGTTGGAGGCGCGGGGATACAAACGGAACTAGGTGAACTATAGGTTTAGTTGCTTGGTATCAACTATACGAAGTTGGTTTAGATTTTGTATAGCGGCTTAATCCTGAGAGTATTCAATTCTGGACATGGTCCAGGGGTTTTTCTGCATTTGCGGTTTCCTCGTTAACAAAATCTTGTTGTGTCTTTTACTTTTCTATTTCCGCAATTATAATTGTTTTTATTATAATTAGAAGTAAAATACACAAACGTTAATTCCTATTTACTTGATAGAAATCCTATTGTGTTTGGTTAAGTCCGAACCTTTTATCAAGTAAACATACTTCGTTGTTGTATTGTCTTGATCTTGTATCCATAGTCAATCACACAAAATATCTTGTTGTCGTATTGTCTCGATCTCGTATCCATAGACGATCACACGAAGTGTGAACCGATTAGTTGTATTGTCTCGACTCAGTCCATAGACAATCACTTTCGGAAAAAGGACTTATAGGTGGAAAAGTTTTAGATTGAGGTATATTTGGGTACTCTCGTCTTTTTAATTGGTATCAGAGCAGGCAAACACGAAAATATCTAACAATCTGTGTTTGGTGCGATCCAACCTATAAGAAGTTGAATTTATGTCTGATTCAGTTAACGTTATGCAAGAGTATGAATACTCAAAAGTTGAAGATGTTACCACTTCGTTAACTCGTGATCCAGGAGTTGCGAAAATATGTGTGTCGTTCTCTGATGGAAAAGAAGATGCTGATAAAGAGTTGGTAAAACTCCTAAATCCTATAAAATCTCTGTCTACAAAGATGCTGATATTAAAGACAGGGTAAAATCTTCTTAAGAATGAGATCAGAGATAAAGACATTCAACTAATATTCTAGTCAAAGAGAATATAAATCTCACTGTCAAATTAGAAGCTCTTGGTAAATCTCTTACTCAAGATAAAGAGACACGTCCTATGATTATGACTAATGATGCTGTTGTGATTTCTTCTGATTTTGAGGAAACTAAAAGTCCTTGCTCGACTTTTACAGACTGTGATAAAACCGGTTTAGTCACATATGAAATAGATCAAGATGATGGTAGTTTGCCCAACTACATCAAGTCAGAAGAGGATGAGAAACCATCTTCTAAGTCAACTGATGATCAAACAAAATCTTGTCCAAAGGAAACTTTGAACCGATTCCGTGAACGTGATCTTAAGGAATACAACTTTCAGTCACTTGACATGAAACTTATACTTCTTCAAAATACGGTGGTAAAAATATTAAAAGAAGTTTCTTGTCTTAAAAAACTGAAAGACCATTCCTCGAAAGAAAAGACAGAATATACCACTACCCGATAAGATCAACTCAAAAGAATCAGAAGAAAGAGTTGATAATCGCTTCTGGAAAAATGTTCCTCCTCATCCATATCGAAACAATTCTTTTTTTGATGAAGAATGACTCCGGAAGAAAGGGAAAGAGATAATCTCTGCCAAAGGAAACAATCATGAATTGCCGATAATTGTTTCAGATAATTATGCTGATGTGCATCATAAGGAAATCCTTAGAATGAGAAAATCATATGAAAATCTCATTGACAGAATTAAGAGAGATTTATCTATCTCTGAAAATTCTCACATCAGTACATCTTCTCCACGTGATCAAATCTCGAGAGTTAGAAAAAATCATTATTCTGGGAGAAAATATTTTGGGCAGAAATTCCCAAGGAGAAACATGAACTATGTTCCTGATACTCGATGTAAGCTAGAAAAAGCTTACTCCGATACAAATTAGTTGTATCGAAATTGTGCACTCTCATCCTCTTCTGTGCTCTTAATTATGGATGAGAAAAGCACAATAAAACAAGAGCACATTTTTTGTGTTTGTTTATCAGAAATTTTTTTGACATTTTATGGATGATTGCGAATCCATGTATGTCTAAAAATTATTCATGTTTATCATGATCTTCCAAAAATAGGTTTTATTTAAAATTTTCGAATTTTAAAAAACCTTCCAGCATGAGAAGTTCGGACAAAGGAAATATTCTTTTAATATTTTCGGAATTTCCTGATATTTTCGGTCCAAAAGTTGTCTCGTCTTAAAAGAGAAACTATATCTTGCTTGTATTATGAAACCCTGATCAATCCCTATTTAAATAACCGAGCATGCCTCCAATAACTCGCAGTGTCACAAAGTCTAATAAGGAGGAAGCTTAAAAGATTAAGGATTGTCAAGGAATCAATACAAAAAGCAAGAAGAAAAGCATATCAAAAATCATGTCGCGATTATGATTACGAAAGCAATCAAAAGACATAGTTAAGAAGTGTCGTTGGATCACAAGATGAGTCATCCACTATGTATTACCCTATATAAAGGGTCGAGTGAGTTGGGAGAGATCTTTTTACAATTTAAGAGTGTTCTAAAATCCAAACACTTCATGAAAATCCTCAATCTTACATCTTCTAATGTGGATTCGTTACGATAGTATTTGATTGACTATATCCATGGTTTTGAAAAGGAGGAATGAAATAGGAGAATCATCAAGAATGAATGGGAGAAAACCAACATCCGCCACCAATCTCCCCCAGTAGCATAAGGATTATGAAGAGTAAGTGTACATACTTGGAAATCAAGAGAAGGAGCAAGATTGGTGAACAATGGACAAGGAGGAGAGCAAGAAATGAATGGAGAAATGAATCAAGAAAGATAAGATACATGAGGAGAGACGGCTAGAGCGAGGAAATAAAAACTGAGTTTAAGATCTTCTAGAAGTAGCGTGAGATCAAGTTCAAGATTGAATGAGAATAGGGAAAATCAAGAAAACATGAAGAATTGAATGACCCAGTGCATTGCAGGGAGAATAATCTTACATGGGAGAGAAGAATTGAGAAGAAACTCTGACATTGAGACACTGTTGTCAAGGAATCAATACAAAAAAAAGCAAGAAGAAAAGCATATCAAAAATCATGTCCGATTATGATTGATAGTTGTTGGATCACAAGATGAGTCATGTCTGTTGGCTTACAATTTACAAAATCCAACCGAAACCAAGTGGATTCGTTCTGATAGTATGACTATATCCATGGTTTTGAAGAACTGAGAACCAACCTCATAATGAAGGTTCGAAATCAAGATTGGCTCAAAGATAAGATTGAGGAAATAAAAGTTGATCTTGCTGATATGAAGGTTCAAGTTGAAAAACTTGAGAAACAAGAAGTGGTTGCAGACAAGTCTCTTGAGACATGCTTCAAAAGTTTGAACACTAAAGAAACCTCAGTGAACAATAAGAGCACCACTAGAGATTAAGTTATATGTTGTAATACTTAATCAAAGAAAATATACATCAATTTTTGATCTCTTTCAATAATTTTATAAGGTCTATTATGAATAAAACTATCTTATTTATGAATAAAATTATTAGTTTATAATTTTTCTTGTGATAGTTTTACGTTTACATAGCATGAGCTTGAATGTTTTATCTTATTGCTATGTATGTTTATGGGATGTTTGATTTCGTTTTCTTAACCTTAATATTCAATCTCATATGGTGTGAACCCTTATGGTTTGGGTGACTCTTTGGTTTAGCGGGATTAAGTTCTAGCCCATGTTGGTAGGCTTTATCAAAGGATCATAAGGGGTTTCGATTGAAACTCATATGTGAAAAAGTCACAATATGTTGAATCGTTTTGGTTTAGCATAAAATCATATGTGTTTCGGGGTTTCAACTTTTGCATTGCATTAGTTAAAACCGATTTTCAACCTTTCTCTGGTAAAGGTTGGTCTTTGTTGTTGTTCTTTTGTATTGCGAGAGGATGACAACATAACGGGGGAGAGTTCTATCTTGAACTGGCGCTTAATGATATATCTTTCTTGGGTGAAGAGGATGCGGAATTTGAGGAAACGACTTTGTTAGTTAATCATTTTCCTGTTTAAGAAAAGTCTGAATTTTATTGTATATGTTTATTGCTTTTGCTTAACAAAATTTCGGTACAATTGATGTTTATTCCATTATTTGTGTATGGATGTGTGTGTGATTCAATTGTTTCCTGTTAAGAAAAACTATTGTTATCTTGCTTTATTGTTTGGTATCAATTGTTTAGGCTTACAAAATTTCGGTGCAATTGCGGTACTTTAATGTCTATGTTGTCTCAATTGCTTCCGGTTGAGGTAAATAATTATGCAAGTTGATTTATTTGGTTTGTATGAATTGTTTATGGCTTAACAAAAGGTTTTCGGGATGAATTGTTTAGTCCAATTCAATTCCGGATAAGAGAAACTAAGTTAATTCTGATCTTAGTTAGACTTATCAAAGTGGAGGTTTCGGTTATTCAAGTCTAATCGAATGCCTCAACAAGAAATGCTAGTTAACTAACCTAGTACGTGTCTTGTTTAAAAGTGACAGGTCTAAGTTATTATTTGAATAATTAGAACTTGATGAGAAAAATAGAGTTAATTCTAATCTTTATTTTGGTCTTATCGAACAAGCGATTGTATTTGTGCAATCGGTTTAGCAAAGGAACTAAGTTACTTAGTCAATTTTTGGTTTGCTAAACTATTAGGGAAAATTGCTTCGGGCAATTGTTTCCTTGGTAACATATCAAAACAAAATTCCTTTGTAGTTTCGGTTTTGATATTGGTTATCAAAAATGGTGTGTGGAACCCTCGTGTTTAACTCTTATGGGTTGCAAATCTTTTTGAGATTTGTAAGATCCTTTCGGTTTGTCCTTTATTTGCTCGTACCTTTGTCATTTTGTGACAAAAAGGGGGAGAAATATATGGAGTAAACAAGTGATATTGATATTGATTTGTATTGGTTTGGTATCACTAAGGAAAGGACAATGGTGCTTAAACGTTTTATCTAACGAAAAGAGTAAAGCATAGACTAAGGGGGAGTAGCAGATCATATTGATACTTGTAGTTATATGGACTACGAAGGGAATAACAAAGACGTGCGGATTGAAAATCTACCTATCTTACCTTTAGGGGGAGTATTAGCTTTGTTATTATAATTTCAACAACGGCATTTATAGATTGAATGTATACAAGTTATTGTGTTGTTGAATTTGGGAATCAAGCGTATGTGTAATGAATTCTTGTAATTTGTTTATCCATATGATGTAAGATTTTTGTCACTAAAATTGACAAAGGGGGAGATTGTTAGAGCATTGCTCGGTTGAACCCACCAAGTGTTGGTATGTCAAGTTTGGTTGTCATATTTTAGTGAACCAAATCTCATTTAAAGAGTCGCTTGATTATTTATTAGATTCAACTTCGTATAGGTTAGCTTGAAAGTATTAAGATATGAGACATTATAAGTATTACGTGAAGACTTGAAGAATGTGAAGAAGGAAGGAGCTACAACGACGACATCATCCTTCCACTTGAGGTTAGTAATATTTGACTTGTACTGTTTCATTCCCTAACGTATCTTTCAAGTCGCGCATATTGAAAACATAACTGCGAAGCTGTGAATGATTATACTCTAATTAGACATAGTATTAAAGAATTACAATACGAAGTATAACGTCTATCTTTTGAACTTCGTATATAAGACATCTACATAATCGTATGAATGCTATTGTGAATATGTATGGGTATGGGTGAAGATTTCGTCCTAAGAAACAATGATTTTACATTCGTTTAAAGGAAGTACAATTCATAAACTTGTTTTGTGAATCGAAAGGGAAATCGCTAGGCTTATTGGTATTGTTATTCATTGCAAATCTTTGGATTACCAATATGTGTGTTTAGTATAACCGCTCATAACTTGTTTATGTATCTTGGTAAAACTATTCACAAGGCCTGACTTTTGTATTGGTATGACTTTTATTAGTGAAACTGATCTTAAGTAATCACCTGAGATGGTATGATCGATTTGTTGTAATTGGTATGACCAACTCTAGAAGAGGTGAAACCGATCACAAAAGGGAAATCAATTCTTGTAAGAGGTGCAACAAGATTTTAGTAATTGGGGAACCGATCCTATGAACATGTGCAACAAATACAAGTTAGATATCATATATATGTGGGAACCGATCCTAGTACCTAGTCAACCAAGTTTTGGCAACTAGCGTGACTAATTCTAGTACCCACATGGAGGTAGAACCGAAAACATTTTTGGTAGAACCGTGAAACCCATGATTGGTGATTTGATAGGATAATCAATCACATAGTTCTTGGAAGTCAGATGAACCAATTCTAAACTTGTTTGGAAGTGTGGCAAATCGTTTCCAAGATTGTAAATATGAAAAGGGATTTACAAAGTAAAGATGTCGACATACTTTGAACATGTGCAGTAACACTTATCTTTTATTATTCTAAGATATTCCTTAATAGCTAAAGGAGAATCACGGATCGAAATAAATTGAACATCTTTAATTAAGGTTTTTAGTTTTATATGCTTTTAATTTCTAGCAATTAAAACACATATCTTTAGAAAATAAAAATTGGTAATGTGCATTTACTAATTGGAGATTTTCTATTGACATTTTGGTCAATATTTGGACAAAGCATTTCCAGGAATTATGGAAACCGAATTTGGAAATATATTGCATATCTTGAGAATATTTTCGGTTTTGGAAATTCCTTGGTGTCCAAACTTCATTGATCTATAAATATTGAAGTTTGCATTTCAAGCAAACTAATACTCAGAGCCAGCAAAACTACCTTGTTGTGTTGTTACTGGTGGAGCCGTCTATTCGGAGAGGAAAGTACCCTAATTAGGCGAAATCTTTTACGACCGCTCGTTTTAACGACTTCTTTGGGATTGGGAAGCTCTACGAGTACCGTTGGTGGGAAACTAGATAATTGCAGTTTATTATTAGTTTTCAATTGATTTGATTGACTAACGGTTGTTGAACTTTGATTGCACCTAGTTTGTTTATGCATGAGAATCTTCTCTTCTGATATAAGATTCACTCAAACTAGATCGAAGTTTTGACGGGGATCTTTAGACTGTTTGTAGATATAAAGATGTCTTGTGATAATCCATTTTTAAAAGACTCCGCTTTGTGTGTGATTGATCACAAGAGATTCAAGTTGATTGTGTGCAGGTGTTTATCGAAGATCTAAGAAGATTTGAAGACGAAGAAGATTTATGATTTGGGTTCATAATCTTTGGTGTGCACAAAACTTGATCAGCTGGGGATCCAACTATAATCGGTTTATCTTTGTGATAGATTTGATTTATTAGTTGAGTAGATCGGCATCAATACGATTCTTTGTGATTCGAAGTATTGATTGCATAGTCTTGACAATTACTTTGGTAGTTGTTGATAAGATAGATCTAAGGACCGAACAAAGGAGTTTATTGGGATAAACGGAAGAGCCTTTTGTCAAACTCATATCACTTGTATGAAAAGAGTTGTTACTGCACAGATTTGTTGTTCCTTTACTGTTTGGAATACGAACCAAAGGAATTGTTCCAAGTGCGTGACTTACTGCAAGTTGGAGGCGCAGGGATACAGACGGAACTAGGTGAACTATAGGTTTATTTTCTTGGTCTCAACTATACGAAGTTGGTTTAGATTTTGTATAGCGGCTTAATCCTGAGAGTATTCAATTCTGGACAAGGTCCAGGGGTTTTTCTGCATTTGCGGTTTCCTCGTTAACAAAATCTTGTTGTGTCTTTTACTTTACTATTTCCGCAATTATAATTGTTTTTATTATAATTAGAATTAAAATACACAAACGTTAATTCCTATTGTGTTTGGTTAAGTCCGAACCTTTTATCAAGTAAACATACTTCGTTGTTGTTGTCTCGATCTTGTATCCATAGTCAATCACACATGTTATCTTATTGTCGTATTGTCTCGATCTCGTATCCATAGACGATCACAAGAAGTGTGAACCGATTAGTTGTATTGTCCCGACTCAGTCCATAAATCACTTTCGGAGAAAGGACTTATAGGTGGAAAAGTTTTAGATTGAGATATATTTAGGTACCCTCGTCTTTTCATTGTCCAAACAACCTTGGTCTAAAAATACTTGAGTTTGCATTTCTTGCAAACTTCATTTCTTGTTGTTTTTGGTGGAAAGTATTCTAATTAGGTGAAATCTCTTACGACCGCTCGTTTAAAGACTTCTGTGGGATCAAGAAGTTCTACGAGTACCGTTGGTGGGAAACTAGATAATTGCGGTGTTAGTAGTTTTCCATTATTGATATGATTGACTAAAGGTTGTTGAAACTTTGATTGCACCTAGTTTGTTTATTCTTGAGAATCTTCTCTTCTGATATAAGACTCACTCAGACTAGATCAAAGTATCAACGAGATCTTTAGAACCATCTTCGGATCTAAAGACATCTTGTGATAATCCATAGTTAATAGACTCCATTTTGTGTGTGATTGATCACAAGAGGATTCAAGTGTTGTTGTGCAGGTATTTGAAGGCAATACAAGATTTGAAGACGAAGAATATTTCTTATTAGTTTTCGTATCTTGTGGATTTAGTGCACAAACCTTGATCGGCTGGAATCCAACTAGAATCGGTTTATCTTTGATAGACTTGATTGATTAGTTGCGTGAGATCGACAACTCTCTATAGTTTCTCTTCGAGATCTATATCGATTGAGTGCGAATCTCAAAATTGATTATTTCGGTAATCAATATTTAGATTGATCTAACCAGAAAAGCAGTTTATTAGATTAAACATAAGAGCCTTTGTCAATGACTCATCAGATATCTTTAACAAGATTGATTAGAGTGGTTACCAAACAGATTCTTCCTTTGCTGTTTGGAATACGATCCAAAAGGACTTGCTATTCACGTGGGTGACTCTAGAAGTCGAAGGCGTAAGGATACTGAGGGAACTAAGTATCTAGGGGTAGTCTACTTGGTCTCAACTATACGAATTTGGTATTAGATTTTGTATAGTGGCTTAATTCTGAGAGTATTCAAAACTGGACTAGGTCCCAGGGTTTTTCTGCATTTGCGGTTTCATCGTTAAAAAAATCTTGCCGTGTGTTTTACTTTATTTTCCGCATTATAATTGTTATTATAATTACGTAAAATACACAAGTACGTTAACTCCGTAATACTTGATATTGATCCTATAGAGTTTCAGTTGTTTTCAGAACCTATTATCAAGTACACACTTTGTTGTTGTATCGTCTCTATCTTGTATCCATAGTCAATCACATAAGTGATCTTGTTGTCGTATTGTATCTATCTCGTATCCATAAACGATCACACGAAGTGTGAGCCGAATTGTTGTATTGTCTCGACTCAGTACATAGACAATCACATTCGGTAGAGGACTTATAGGTGGATAAATTAAAAGGTTGTGGTGTATTTGGGTACCCTCGTCTTTTCAGGGTTAAATCCTAATCACTTGACATTGATCCTATAGTCGATCGGTCTTATACCATAACTATTGTCAAGTGAATATCAAGTTATTATATTGTCTCGACTTTTTACATAGACGATCACACTTGGTATCAGACTTATAGGTTGAAACGAAAAATGTGGTGTATTTGGGTACCCTCGTAATTTCATAAACTTCAGTGACATAATTTGGATATGATTAACTGATAATTGCAGATAAAAGCTGGCTCAGACAAAGCAACATCGGACAAAGCAATAGCTTTACTTATGGCCGGTAAATGACTAACTGATAATATCTTATCTAGTATGACTATAGTTACAGATTGCAAACAAATTGCGGATATCGTCAGCAAAGGAAATATAGAGATTCCTTAGAAAGCAGAGAACACAACTGAAGAGACTGTATTTATTCTAGAAAAACTCCCTCAGACTCGAGTTCAATTCATCAACAGAAAACATAACACTGTTACAGACTCCATAGAAAAAGAGTTACGCTTCCAAAACCTCCAACATATGTCGGCTCATTTAAATCAAAGAATCCAAAAGGATAGTATATTGTGTAAAAATTTCAATATGCAAGAAATTGCTCATCTCTTGTACTATATCTCTTGATTAATATTGTTAATCTTTTATCAATTTTTTTTTTTTTGAGAAAAATGTCATTTTTAGATTTTACTATTTTGTTATGCATCGGGATATAATTATAAAGAACACTTAAAAGTTTTTTTTCTCTAGTTATTTCCTTGAGAATTGTACAAAAACCCAAAAGACTCATTTTGAAGGATGTATTGAGTATTAACTACTCCCTCTATGTCTATTATAAAGGCGAAGTCTGTAAATTTTGTAGTCTCCTTAAATAGGCGGAGTTTGTAAATTTTGTAGTCTCATTAAACATGCAGAGTTCCAATTTCAAGGTTATTTTTTTTTCCTCATATGCTCCTATTTATGATGCATGGTTATCATACAATTTAGTTAAATGTGAGAAGGAGATTTATATATTTATTAATACATAATATTTGTACTGGGAAAAGATGAGGGTAAAATAGAAAAGTAAGAGAAAATTTATGAAAACTAAACTTTTTCTTATTCTAAGAGAATACTCCTTCTCCGCCTATATATTGGGGACATAGGGAGTATTACATAAGTCAAGTATGGTTCTTCCGGTAGCCCATTGCGAACACTCAAGTCCCAACCTAATTTATATTTGAGTGTAGACAGTTTTACCTTGGTCCAAAATCCAACAACAACTAACCCATGCGCACGTCAATATAAAGAGGAGAGCATCAAAGTCTTATCCTTTTAGGGGAGAGAAATATCGGCGACAAAAGAGAGAAAAAAAGTTCGTCGGTTTCGACTCATACCGACTCAGATCTAATCCTCCGTGAGCGGATTTAAGTTGTTCTTAGTACCGTACATACATAAATGCTTTCCATCTTCTCTTTTTCAGTTATGGGTGAGTGGTTTTTTCCAAATCAATTGATTTACATCTGATTTGAGAGTGGTCAATTTTGGGGATGGTGGTTCTGGATTTCTTCAAATTTGTCCCAGCACTTATTTAATTCAAAGATGGTGTATTTATGTTGATTCTTAATTGATTCTCTCGTATTCTTTCAAGTTCTTTGACTAATCTAGTGGCTGAGATCCTTGAAATTAAAGATGGGAGTATTGATTTTGCTGGTTTGATGGTGGTGTATTGTAGTGGTTTTTTTATGGCACTGTTGTTTTGGTGATGATCCTTTTTGTTGGTGCTTGTAATCATGGAAATTTGATCTGCTCTGTTTCAGACATGGTTCGGGTACCGAGTCGAGTTTTGGATCGGATCGGGTGAGTCATTCTTCTGCTGGTTCATGATAACTTCACTGGTTTAGGATTTATGCTGGAAGTTCTCGGCAGATCATTCCTGATCATCGGTGGCGAACACTTTGTTGGTGGTTTTCAGTCGTTGATATGGATCAACGGATCTCTGGTTGTGTTGGCTTGCTACTTGTAGTTTTCGTTGGCGTGTTTCTCCTTTGTTGTTTGTAAACCATTGATGTTATCTCCACTAGCTTCTGTGGAATATGTTTTCAGAGTTGGTTACTTATGTATCGGTCTGGCTTCTTTAGTTATCTGCAGTATAGATGCTAGTTGTCCCTTATGATTTGTTCTTGGGATTTCCAATTAGTATTCAATAGAAGCTTGTCGGTTTATATGATTTGTTCTTGGGATTTCCAATTAGTATTCAGTAGAAGCTTGTCGGTTTATAGGTTGCCGTTATGGCAACAGATTTATTTTAGGGTCTTGGAACGATTGCTCTTTTGAGCTTTCGTTTAATGAAATACGTTTAATGAAATACACACCCCCTTTGTTATATATAAAAAATAACTAACCCATGCTTACCCAATAGTCATATTTTTCACAGTGGGCTCGAATTTTTTCCGCTTAAGTTCCCTACCTAGATCGGAGTTTGGTTTTCCCCTTGATTTTTTTTTTCTTTAGGAGGCGAGCAAATAAAAATAAAAAGGCATTAGTCATTTGGCATATAGCCCATCTACCCAGCACGATGGAGACTTGGTAGCAAGCCCATGTTGAGAAAATTCTTAATACACAGATGTATTATGGCAGAGCTTTTCTACTCATAGAAACTAATTATTTGAACTTTCGCAACACAATTGTTTGTTTTTCTTTCTTGGTCGACCTTTGCTTTTTCCTTTGTCTAGATTCTTTTAGCTAAATTTTCAAAGTTCAAAATGTGTTGATAATTTCATCTTTTTTGATCGATATCATATATTGGAAATTTGTTGATAAAAAGGAGCTAAACCCATATATATAATGTATGCGACTGACTTTAGTAGCCTAAGACAAATAAGAAGATTACCACTTCCGGTTGTATAAGTCGTCCATATTCCAATGTTTTTCTTTAATTATGCTTGCGTGATTACGTTAATTATCTTTAAAAATGATACCAAAACACCTTTGTAGTCAAGTAGTATTCGCTGTTTGAGGGAGGATTTGTTGGATGGTTACTTTGACATCATTTGGTCATCCGGGAACCAATTCTTTTTCCATAAAACTCAAATGATAATAAATTTAACTTTTGTTGATCCAAATAAAAAACTTTATCTTTTTTTTTTAATCTTTTTTGATTTTTTAATCAGCTCTTCTACACTTATCGCCTTAAAAACAAGGTAAAAACTACCTATCACATAAAACGAGCCTCGAACTCTAAGATTTAGCCTGATATTACAAACGTGAGAAGAAACGGATCTTGAGTTCTTTCAGGGTGGTATGTTTAGATTTTTTGCTTTATAATATGCTCTTGCTTATGGTTCTTTACATTTCACACTAAAAATTAGTACCAAGATATTAGACCTTAAAATCTGTCTAATTATATTTTAATCATTGGTTGATATTAATATGATATAAATGTGATGTTACACATCTTGGATTGTGCATATTGTGCTATAATAAAGTAAGAAAAATATGTTATCAAATTATAATATGACACGAGGGTGACTATGTTAAAAGGATCTTCCGCCCTATTAATTAACATGACTCATTAGTACCATAAAAATATGTGCTCCTGATTATTATTATTATTATTTTATTTTTTTGTTCTTTAAAGTGTCCTTTTCATATCACAATTGTTATATGAAATTTGATACATTTTCAAGTAAACTGGAACCCCTATTAATAATATTGATCATGGATTTTATCAGTTTTAATCGGTATGATTTCAAAATGAATACAATATTTAGATCCCATAGTGTATTGATAATTACAAGCTAATTTTTTTTTGACAGAATTAAGATGCACGATGATAGAAAGAATGAAATAAACAAGTAATATAATTGTACGTGAAGGCCTTACAATCCCCATGAAACATGTCGCCATTAATTTTGGGACCGTATTCCGCGCCAGGAGGTGCAAGTACTCAGTCACTCCAACCAAACTTACTCAGCATCTGTGCTTCTTATTAGCCCGACAACACAAAGTCATTTCCCTATTCACTACACTGACTCTCACTGACCTCCAACCCCGACATCACCCCACCCCCACCTTCTTTTTACCATTCTCCTCTTTTATGCGACTATAATATCATATCCGTCCGTATGCATTCAAATTTTATTCACTTCCCAAGTCTTGTCTACCGTTCCCTATCCAGCTTTCTTAATTCCCCCTCCCCCAACATGGCTTTCATTCCCGGTGTTAATCGGTCGGAAGTGATATGTGGATACAGATTCAGGGAAACTGTCACATTATTATTATTATTATTATTATATAAATTAATAGTTATTAATAGATTTAATATTATTACATGAAACTAGTTGGAAGCCTAACAAGCTATTAATAGTTATTAATAGATTTAATATTATTACATGAAACTAGTTGGAAGCCTAACAAGCTAAGCTCCAACGACATACTATTACATTAATTGAACAGTTTGCGAGATTGTGTCACGGGAGGGGAGCAATTAACACTACCAAATTAACCTCTTCCATGTTAATTCCTGCAATATTACGCCATTGGGGACTCGAACACAGGACCTCTGGAGCGCATTAAACTTTGTCACAAGGGATGACAAACTAACACTACTTCTTAAAGATTATATTATTATTATTATTATATTATTGGATAATTATTATTACATTAACTAGTTGGAAGCCTAACAAGCTAAGCTCCAACGACATACTAATACATTAATTGAACAGGTTGATCATTATTATTATTATTATTATTATTATTATTATTTTTTATTTTTTATTTTTTTATTATGAAAGGAGCCACGAAGGGCATTTTATTAGAAGAAAAAACGAGTTTACATCATTTTATTAAAAAACGGCAAACTAACACTCATCCTTCCAAAGTTTAATTCTCCGAATCCCAGTTTCCCCAATGGGGACTCGAACCCATGGAAGGTACCTCCGGACAAATCGCCATTAAACTTTGGGGAACGGGGATGACCAGCTGAGCGCATTATTATTATTATTATCCGTATATGTTAATTCGCCGGTTACAAACTTACAATTAGACGGGTCATTACCGTTGGACAGTTTTTTTTTTTTTTTTTCTTCCAAATCTTTTAATGCATTGCATATGGGCATTAGAGATTTGCCACGCTAATGACTCATAGATCAACATCATAATGTACACAGAGATGTATACTACAAGATGACCTATTTTAAGTTTACACAACTCTTAAAGAAAAAAGAAAAAAAAAATGATATTTTTAGGTATAGATAACAAAGAACGCGCAATTGGGGGATATCAAAACTAATTGGGGGATATAGGTACATGACAAAATAGGGATCCAAATAGCAAATCTGGGTCACCCCTTATGTAATTATTTTTTTAATTCCTAATCTAGCCCTCACTAATCAGGTTTAGTGGTTAATAATAATTAGGAAAATCTTAAGTATTTGGGGATAGATTAATGTGTGTTTTTATTTTAATTTGTGTGAGTGAGGAGTAGAAGGAAAGAAAAAAAAATTTGAGTGAAATTTTTTTTTTTTTGAAAATGGAAGATGATTGTGATGAGAGAATTGCAGAGAATTTGAATCTTTAGCTCAACTACAACAACAATCATATCTTCAATATTCGGTGTATGATAACAACTCACAATTGGAGTTATATGATGAACCAACCCCCTTGGATCATGATTTTCGTGACCATGAAGTGTTTTATGAAGAACCAACCCAAGAAAGTAAACATGTTCAACATACAAGCAACCCCAACACACATGTAATGCTTGCTAAGGGTTCGAAAAATTGATTTTTTTTCTTTTGAAACCGCCATTTTTTCTCTGAAACAGCTTAGTACCGGCATGCTCGTTGTATGAATACGATGCCGGAACTAATGCTACCGGCGTAGTATTCATACTCTTTTCCATGCCGGTATAAGATATCCCCATTTTAAAAACTTTTCCGGCATGGTCATTAAACCAACTAAGCATGCCGGTATTCAGTTATGCTTTTTACCTACCAACAAATATTACATGGAATATTCAAACCGGCATGGTTCAATCCTACCATGCCGGTACTTCCAGAAAAGCATCTAGGAATTTAAGATTTTTGTACTCTAATACCGGCGTGGTATATAAAACATCGGGAAAGCCGGTAGTTGATCCCGGCATGCTTTTAAAATTACCTCCAAGCCGGCAGTGGGTACCGGCTAGAAAACTCACATATCGAGAATGCCGGCTCCTGTTACCGGCTTTGTACCTTGTTTATAGAGAATACCGGGATTGCCTCTTCCGGCAATTGTGTTCAAGAACATACAATGCCGGTACTGTGTATAATTGTCTCCTCATTTCAAGTGTATTTCTAAAATGCCGGAACATTATTATTCAATGCCGGAACTGTGGTAGAGCACGCCGGAAATGGTACCCGGCATGGTTTTTTTTTTTTTTTTTGAACTAATTAAATTTTCTTTTCATTTATTCCTTAGATTGTGACATACATTGATCCAACAAATTCCAAACCGCTTGGTACGTATACGTCCGAATACTATAAGATGCCTTCAGTATGTTACCAAACAATACTTTGCACCAAGTTTTTAGAACGTTATGTGGTGATTGCTTGTAATGAACCTTATAATCTTCCATTCTTGTCCTATTGTAGGGAATTAAATCTCCAGCGGAAGCAATTGCTTGGGCAAAAGAGACGGCTCTTAAGAACAAGTGTGTGTTGGTGAGGAATACCCAAGGTTCAAATAGGCGTTTTGAGATGGTTTGCGAGAGAAGTGGTGAATACAAGGCGAAGAATAGCCATAAGAGAAAGGGTTATGTATATGAAAAGAAGACTAATAGGGTATACAAAACTCATACTAGGAAGGATAATTGCCCCTTTAAGCTTGTATTCTATTTAAGAGACAAAGTAGATGAATGGGATTGTACGGTGTGGTTTGGCCAACATAACCACCCGGATCCGAAAGATTTTAACGGTCACTCCATAGTTGCGAAGCTAAAACCTCGTGAATTCGAGGATGTAAAGATAATGACCAAAGCATGTATCAAACCAAGAGTGATTCTCAGAACCTTCAAGGAAAAGGATGATCAGAACGTTTCTTCTCTAAGTACAATTTATAGCGCCCAAGCAACCATTAGAAGGGTGGAATAGGAAGGGAGGAGCGTTATGCAAGAATTTGAGAAGATAGTTTGGGATCACAACTACACGCGTATCATTAAAAGAGGACCGGACGAAAAGCCCCTTCAAATATTCATTGCGCATCCTTTGCTTTCACAATTGGCTCATACATGTTGTGGTGTTCTTATGATGGATTGCACTTACAAGACAAACAAATACAACATGCCGTTGTTCAACATCGTGGGGCAAACATCGGACAAGGTGACATTCACATTGGCTTGGTGTTTAATGGAAAACGAGAGGGATTACAATTATCATTGGGCATTACGACAATTGAAATTATTGTTCCCGGAAAATCAATTTCCGAGGGTCATCGTAACCGATCAAGATGACGCACTAATGGGTGTTATATCTGATGTATTTCCGGATGCACAAAATTTCCTATGTACGTATCATATAGGTCAAAACGTGACAAAACATTGTCATGCTTTGTTTGAACCCTCTAAGGAGGATATTAAGAAGAGAATGATTGCTCAACTAAAGGAAGATGTTCGCAAGAAGAAACTATCACCCGAAGAAGAAGAAGATGAAAGAGGAAAGATTAAACAGCAAGTGGACAAAGAACACGATGAAAATCATAAAAAGTGGTTGGAATTTCTAAAGGATTGGGATAGAGTTTATTGGTCTCTTACCGAGGATATATATGAAAAGAGATTGAACATGTTTAGTGCTAAATATAATGAAGTGTATCCAAGCGCCGTCTCATATTGTCGGGATAAATTGTTGGATAAGTACAAGGAAAAATTTGTGCGTGCATGGACAAACCGGTATAGGCACTTCAAAACTGAAGCAACTAGTGCAGCGGAATCCGCTCATGGTAGATTTAAAGATCTCATCCAGTCCGGGCAAGGCAACGTGGTTACGGTCACCGAGGAAATGGAGCAATACTTTAAGGCTGATATCGATAGGATCAAGAAGGCTTTTCAGAAAAGCTCAATGGAAAGGATGACTCGGTTTCTTCAATATACTAAGTTGCTCCAAGGAATAGAGTTCAACGTCTCTCATTGGGCAATAAAACATATGATGAGAGAAATGGCATATGAGAAAAATTATTGAAAACCAGGTGATGTGTGTATTTGTCCGGACATGTCTTCATTGGGTCTTCCGTGTCGTCATATGCTTGTGAAGTACAAAGAAGTTATACCTATTGAGGATATTGATCCGTTTTTGGAGGCAACTATCTTTCGACCCTCCCCCTACGGAAGCTCCCGGACAATCACCATTGGATACAAATGAAGCAAAGGAATTCTACGAAGCTTACTCACGTGGCAACTCGGCAAGGTATTGTTGAGCCAACTAAGGCTAATTACTCGCCCATGGATCAAACCAAGTGAAGAGCCAGGAAAGGGAGATCCGATAGGTAGACCACAAACTAAAGTTTCAAGGAGAAAACAAAGGAAAGAATTCAAAGAAATGACTCGACGTGAAGAAGAACTCGCGGCTACCAAGAAACGAGATCTATCCGCAAGTGAGATTTCGGAACTCCAATTCGCGGAAGCGCCGGTTCCAATTAAAAGGGGTAGACCGAGGAAGGAACCATTAACAAGTCAACAACAAGCGACGGTTTCCGTATCCACACCAAAAACCGATGGATCGGAGGTTCCAAAGAAAAGGGGAAGGCCACTCAAGGTACCAACGTCAAGCTTGCAAGAACAACAAGTTGAGCATTCCGAAGCCACACCCATAGTCGATGTATCGGAGGTTCCAAAGAAAAGGGGTAGGCCACCAAAGGTACCAACATTGAGCTACCAAGAACAACAAGGTGAGCATTCCAAAGCCACACCCATAGTCGATGTATCGGAGGTTCCAAAGAAGAGGGGTAGGCCGCCAAAGGTACCAACATTGAGCTACCAAGAACAACTAGGTGAGCATTCCGAAGCCACACCAATAGTCGATGTATCGGAGGTTCCAAAGAAAAGGGGTAGTCCTCCAAAGGTACCAACCTTGAGCTACCAAGAACAACAAGGTCAGCATTCCGAAGCCACACCCGTAGTCGATGTATCGGAGGTTCCAAAGAAAATGGTTAGGGGTAGGCCAAGGAAGTATAATCTCCCGTCACATACCGAAGACATTTGGAGTGTAGAGATTGCAGAGGATGGTTTGGATATAATTAAGCTAAAAGTTGGTAATATGACGATGTATAAGGATTCGCAATCGGGTAGGACTCATAGACACTACCATACGAAGATAGAGTCTTACATAGACCAACTTCCTGAGGCTATTCATGAGTTTATTGTGTATACGGATGATGTCGATGGAGATGGAAATTGTGGCTATCATGCTGTGACCGAACAATTAGGAATCTTTGACACTGCGCTTAGTAGAGGAATGACACCATGCAAATATGCTAGAACAAGGATGGCCGAACAACTTGTGAACAAGAGGAGCTTTTATGAGCAATTGCTTGGTGAAGGCGAGATGTTTGATGATATGTATGCTCGAGTATTAGGGCCGGAGCAAGAGATGAAGTTTATTCCTTCTGAATATTGGATGAGCATGCCGCTTTGTGGGCATCTACTGGCGGATACATTTAGATGTGTTGTTCATTATTTTACGCCCACCTTAGAAGTAACATTTACACCAAAGTGGCAAAAATGCGAGGGATCCCTTAAGAAGAGAAGAGTTGTTTTGGCGTTCGTGAACGGCAATCATTTCGTTATTCCAAAACTGAAGGACAATTGTCCATTGCCACCTGTTTGTGGAATGGTTAAAAACAAGGACCTAGATCCAAATATCCGGAAAGGATGGATGTCATTGTATGAGGAGAATCATCAATTTTGGGAAGCGTTGGCCTTATCAAAGAAACCTCTTCAAGAGGAGGACAGGAAATTTCATACGTGTGGAAGCGACGAGGAGTAATTTTACTAATACGCCACCTTTTGTTTTTTTGGAAGTTTGCATTGTAATCATTAAACCATAAGCTATGTACGTGCCGGCATGATTTAATTCAAACTTTGCAATGCCGGAACTTATCCGGATAGAAATACTTTTCTCTTTTATGCCTAAGCAACTAACCATAAGTACACAGAGATATTAGATTAAGTTCCGGCATTAAAAATAACTTCACGATAATGCCGGAACTGTAACAAGATCAATTATTCGTAAGGGAAAGATAGAATACCGGCACTACATTCAAAATCGTATCAACGCCGAATTGTAAATTTCTTTATTCGGAAAGATAGCAGATTTCCTATGGATGTTACAATTTCGACCATGCTTGGTTCAAAAACAAACACAATGTTTCATATAGATTCATCAATATATTATGTTCTAATCCAAAAACAGATGAAATCAACATCTCAAAAATTTAGCAAAGACTAGATTGTTTAACGAACCACATGTAAAGTTAAGATGTTCCAAACCGAAAACAAATGATACAAAGATTTCAAAGTTTAGCAAGACACACACATAAACATAAACCGACCTTCGATTGTTCAAATACATATCTAATACTATAAAAGAAACATTAACAAACATCTTAGATCACTCGGTCCTTGGCTTCTTGTGAGCCCTCTTTTTCTTTGGAGTCCACAAGTCCTTTGCATTTGGATCTTCAATTTTGTCTATCTTCTCATCAACTGTCTTCATTTCTTCTGGGGTCAGCACCTCTCCTTTCTTGATCTTGCATTTAAACCAGTTTCCCAATTTTCCTAGCCGCGAACGCTGTTGTTATATATTTCCATTAATACGTTATAAGTTTATAAGTTTATAGGTATACATTCAAACTGATGATGCTGAAAATGGAAGAATGTTTCTAAGGTGTTTGAATTACCCAAAGTGCGATGAATTTCAATGGTTTGACAAAGCTGTTGAACTTGCAAATTCAAGAGAAAACCACAAGGGCCAATGCAAGCCTATTGATGGGTGTGATGGGTGTTATATGAAGGGAAAGGAATATGTTGAAAGAGAAGAGGAACCGGTTAAGATAGTCCTCGACATCGAGATTCCAGACGATGTCTTCGAAGATATACGCGAAAGATTTAAAGGCTCCGCAATTGTTGAAAAGGGTTGGAAATAGATTATGAGGCCATATGTAACCAAATTTAATCCATTCCATGTCGTTTAGTATGTTTTAATTTAATTTTCTAATCCAATGTAATGGATTACTTAGGAATGAATTAAGAAAGTGTTCGTGAAGAACTATCACGTCAGAGTTCTGGCATTGAATCAATCAAGATTAGAGTGCCGGTTTTGTAACCAAAATGAAATTAAAAAAAATACAATTCCGGCATGGATTTAGATAACGAATCCACGCCGGTACCTTCGTATATCTATTCAGAACATGGAAATTTTAATCTTCATATACCTAGGTATGGTTATATAGAACAATTTAAATGCCGGTATCAGTGACCGACATAGAATCATTATAATCTTTTATGCCGGAACTTGCAAATATAACAGTTCACTACAAATTTAAATTTAAACATGTTCAACCTAACAAAAACAAACTCGATCGTGCTTAAATGTTATTAACCCACGAATCATAAACCAAAAACAAACCAAACTTTAAAGAGTAAACCATGAGTTACAAACAAAAACAAGATAGAAATTCCTCAAGACGTAACAACCAACATCCAAATGAAAGAAACACAACTGAAGAGCTAATCACTCGGTCCTTTGCTTCTTTTGGGCCACTCTTTTCCTCGTTTCCCCGAACAAATCTCTTGCACTACTGTCGGTTTCTTCAATTTTATCAAGCTTTTCCACAACTTCCTTCATCTCTTCAAGGGATAGCACCTCTCCTCCCGAGTACTTGCAACCCAACATCTTCTTCAACTTTCCAAGCCGACGCCGCTAGTTTCATACATACAACACATAATTAGTATATATATGCTAATATAAAATTATGTGTACATTAAACGAGAAAGCAATTTACAATACTTACCAGCAATCCAACGGTCCTATTAAGTTGGTTCGTCGTAGGTGGTGCCGCTATAGGAGTTGGAACGGGAGGGTTTTTCGGGGGTGGAACTTGGACATCTTCAGGCCGCACAACAAGTGGATGTGACCATTCCAAATAATCACGAATGTAGGATGGGTCAGCTTCATCACCGTTGGTCGCAACCTCCCAATTAGTAATATCTACCAAACGACGTGGTTCCCTATCCCTCCAGTGTGTTGCTTCGGGAGTTGGATCATACTCTACCCTCAACCTTGTGGAACTTGACATGCAACGAGAATAATCAAGATGGTACATTTCAGTGGAGGCTATCATGAAAATAGGTAATTGCTTGTATCCAATTTGCCGCATCACACGTCGCGGATCAGCCATAATGTATCCCTTTGGGTAGAACAAAGGACCTTGGTATAATGCAACGTTATAAAACCAAGTGTATTGACGGTTATCTCTAGCCTCCTTGTAGGGGTCGAACACAACATCCTTGGTAGTCATCGCGTCAAGTGCCAATCTCATTTCTATCGTCGACCATTGTTACCGAGGCTTCGGATGGGCCTTGAACTCGTATTTCTTTGCTCTAGGCTCCTGGGGGTCAACAAATGGATTAAACTTCAAGAAGGGGTGGTCCTTGAACAATGTTGGGAAATGTTCATAAGCCCACACCTATACAAATTTGAAATGATACATATAAAAGTCAGTAAATTTTGTTTCTAAGTACATAATAAGGATACACGTGAACAATATAAATAAGAACATAAGTTTAAAAACATAAGTACCTGGAGTAGAGTGAAATTCCCAACGAATTGGTTTGTAACCGCCTTAGAGGCCCTTCTCATCTCCGCCATCAAATGTGCCATTTCCACGGTGCCCCATGAATAGGTAAAGACCTCGGAAGTTTGCACTAACCCTGTTGCTACTAGTGTCAGGGAATACTCGAGTGCCCAAGATGTATAACAGTGCGCGGCGGGTCGTATAACGAATCAAGGGGTCCCATCCATCCTGCACACTTCTTTTCTTTGTGTTTACAAACTTCTTCTTAAGCAGGGTCAGTTTGAATGTCTTTGTCCTACTGACCTTAGATACATAAAAGCTTTCCACAGACTCTTTGTAGTCCCAACCAAACAACTTGTGAGTAAGCTCGTGCAACTTCGTCCATTCTAGCTCAAGGTCACCTCATTCTGCAATTGATTTGCCGGTAATATCCAAGCCTAGAATGTTCTGAGCATCATCTGGGATCAAGGTCATCTCTCCAAACGGGAAGTGCATGGTATCCGTTTCACCATGATACCTTTCGACGAAGCAATTGACTGTGACAATATCTGGCTTCACATAATTTTCAACCAAAGGATATAGACCAGATTCCTTTACTATTGTTTGGACATCATCATGCTCTAGAGACAAATCCCAATCAGCCGGGCTTGGTTTCGTCAAACACGCACAGCCTTCTTATGATCCTACAATTAAGAGATAATACGATTAAGAGATTTTGCATAAGTACAGTACATATGCACGAGATAGAAATTCTTACATAGGTCTGATATATAGTACGAGCCCATGAGTGCTTGTAGCCAAATAGAACCCGATCATCAAAAGAAGTTGCGCCCCAAATTTTACCACGTTCGAGGTCGGGTATCATGTCATCAACATGAGGAAGGTGCGAACCTTTAACTTTTAATTTGCCTTTGCCTTTCGCCTTGGCTTGTGTGAGTTGTTGACTTGGACCAACTTCTTCAACTACTCCTTGGCTTTGGTTTGCTAATTGAGTTTGATCAATCTCATTGTCTTCCTTCTCACTTTCCTCTTCATCTTGCTCATCTTGCTCATCTTGATCATCTTCCTCATCTTCCTCCTCAACAGCTGCAGTAGGTTCACGGATTAGATGAATACTATGATCACGACCACTCTCCCAAATATCCCCTCTTGTCTCAAAACCCAAACGCTTTTTTGTATTCCCTCGAGGCGGCAGAGACTGAGGAGTATCAAGACCATCCTTCCTTTTTTCTTAGTCGCAAGAACTTTATATCTTCCTTTGTTAGCCTCCTTTGCTTTGGCTTCCTTTGCTTTAGATCTATTTCAAAAGAAGCACGAAATTAATGTATTAGATAACCACTAACTTTCAAAGAATGACCATGCCGCGAGCTAGTTCCGGCATACACGATTACTAAACTTTCATGCCGGGTTTATCACTTCCTGGCATCTTATGTAAATGTCGAGGATGCTTGGGATAGTATAGGAATGTTCCTGGATAACTAAACACCACTACCGCATTTGCTTATGATAAACATCCAAGCCGGATTAAAGTACCTAGCAAACATAAATAAATGTATAAGATGCCTAGACAGACCTAAGAAATTCTGGAAAATAAACACTACTACCGGCATACCCGCATAACAAGAATTAATGCCGGGTTCAAGTACCGGCATTCAAAATAAAATGTCGAAGATGCCGGAAGAAATATTACAATTCCTGGATACCAAAACTGGAGTTCCGGCATGAATTCTAACATACAGTTTCTGCCGGTACAACTCACTAAACCCTATTGTTTTCTGTATATTAGAATTTAAATACCGGCGTGGTCTTCAACCTAGATTGAGTGCCGGTACCTAATTACGGTAACATATTCATACTAAATCGAATGCCGGTTTCAACTACTGGCGCGGTATTCATCCTAGATCGCATGCCGGTTTCAACTACCGGTGCGGTATTCATACTAAATTGAATGCCGGAACTTAAGAAACTCAAAATTTGCAGTTAGGGTTTCGTGATTTTGACCTAAACCCATAGCTACAAATCGAGTGAACCACTAATTAAATAGTTCAAAATGACTAACCTTCTCACAGAAGCCATCCTTGCTAGTAGTTCATCGTCCGATAACTCTGCTTCTTTGTCTTCTTCCTCTTGAGCAATCAAATCAAGTTTTTTTTTCAATTTCTGTTGAGCAATCGCTCTTGGGTTCGATTTACTTGGATTCGATTGACTTGGGTTCGATTGGGAAGTTGTTTTCTTCCGTGGAGGCATGGTTATGATTCGGTTAGGTTAATCGACGAAGAAATTTTTGATTTAACGATTAATCGTCGATGAAGAACGATGAAGAAGATGAAGAATTTTTTTTTTTTTCAAAACCTAACTCTAACACACGAGTATGCCTGGATTCAAATGGGGGATAAATGATTTTGTGTTTGGTTTTGATTTTAAGTTTTTTATTTTGTGGGGAGGGTATAACAGTCTTTTCATAAGTCTTTTTTATTAATATAAGGGTGTTTTAGTATTTTCATACCCAAAAAACACCCCTTAACAGGCACCTAAGGTTGGGGGAAGTAATTCATATCCCCCAATTAGTTTTGATATCCCCCAATTGCGCGTTCATAACAAATGGTAACAATTCATAATGATATACCTAGCCTACTGATTTAGAATGCCTTTTTGCCTCCATTTGCTCTGCATATCCCAAAAAACTCAAACTACCTCTTCTTCTTCATCAATTCCTTTTAGAAATCTTCAATTACAAATCAATTTTTTATTAGATTTTTGTGTGTTGCCTAGATTTACTCTAATATTAATTAGGGTAAATTTGGGTAACATTTAAATTATGTTTTTATGCTTTCAATAAAACTTGTCCTTGTTTTACATGGATCTTAGAGTCAGGTTTTGTATTATTTCTCATGATCGTCTTTTAATGGCTGACTATTGTCATTGTGAAGAATATAATAGCCTTAATGGCACTTTGTTAACATGTGATGGTATGTTCATGTATATTGTTGACGACGATTTCCTCCGGCGTGACGTAGGTCTCTGCAACTCGATACAAGATCCATGGCTACCGGTTCTAATCATGAATATGATGTTATGTGCTTATTACTCCTTAATATGGGAGCATCAAGATTTGAAGAAGTTATCCAAATGGTTGGAAAGAGTTCCAAAAACCATCCCTCAGAAAACATCTATTTTCTATTTGAATATGTACTCAATACTTTTAATGTGTGTTAGATCTTCTGTATTAGGGACTCTCATTGTATTTTTTACTATTCTTTGTTGATGATGTATGAATTTCTGTCACTTGTTGACATTTTATTAAATATAATTACTCTAGGGGCTCTGTTTAGCCCCTTGTTCCTTAAAAAAAAAAAAAAAAAAAGCCTTTTTGCACTATTTATATATGGTGGTCATTGACCAAAAATTGTGCATATGCACTAGTCTTGTATAACCACCTATTGGTGCAATTTAACTTCCTTTCCTATTCCAAATCCAGATGATTCCACTACACTTGTTCTCGATGGTTAGGGTATTTATCATGCAGTTACAAAATGCTTAATAGTTGTCCCAACTCGCCACTTTATCCAACCGTAAGCGTAAAGCTTTTAACTGCGCATAACCGCCACTTTGAAGCCGTACTCGTGTTGCCATGTATCGAAACTGACTAGGCCATGATCCATGCTCTTTAGGACACTTAGGATGGAGTCAATCTATGCTAGTAACCGTCCCAAAATGTTGGATGACTTGCTACAAATGTCCTGCACTTTACTTAGCTAAATAATTGATTACAACTATACATTTGGGATATACCATTACCCTTTTTGCACTGTTCAGGCATTGGTCACACCTTGGACTAGCACATATATCATTGCATGGCCTATTTAATGTCCTTAATTCTTTTCCTGAGCAGGGCCAACTGTGAATTTTTAGATATGTAACATTGTGTTGTCAATTTCATTATGTCAATGACATTACTTGCCTTTGCTTAATGTTGCATCATTGTGGGAATAATTGAAAACGCAGGGGTACCAAGTACACCACAATTTTTTTCGTTTTTGATAGGAGCATGAACTTGTATATTACTCAAAAGATGCGGAAAAGTAAAAGCACACACACAAAAGAATTTTGTTAACGAGGAAACCATAAATGCAGAAAAATCCCGAGACCTCGTCCAGATTTGAAAACCAAACTGTATTAAGCCGATACAGACACTAGCATATTATCAGACCTCAGACTAGAATGTAGTTGAAACTGAGTCTATCCTCTAAGTGATTCAGTTACAGTTGCGCTCCTTATATCTCTTGAACCCCGCAAGGCTCTACACAATTGATTCCCTTAGCTGACCTCCTTTACAGCCTAAGAGTTGCTTCAGCCGAAGTAAAGACTTTTGATACCAATCTGCCTCTAACAAATAAGCCTATTTGATTTCCGTTTAGATCAAAGTTCAATGTGAGGTAATCTGCTTCCAATAGGCAAAGCTAGCAAACCTCATAAATCTGGAACTTACGACTCCCGAAGAGCAGTCTAGATTCTTAACCACCTCTCAAGAGCAATCTTCAAAAGATCAATTAATCTCAGTTTTCAGATATCTATCTTGAGGAATCACAAAGCGTGAGACGAAGAGAGCTTTGGGATTACTATCTATCATTCCTGAAATAAATTACGAAAACCTCGATAATAAAAAAAGCAAGATCAGGATACACGAACTATCAAGGTAAAGATAGTAGGACCTGGTTTCACGAATCCTCAAAGCGAAGTCTTTTAGTCGTATACCTAATTATGTTTCTAAAAGGAAACATAAGTCTATAGAGGACGACTTTAGAATCAACTAGCACACAAAGTATCAGGGATTGAATTTCCCAGTTGAAAGAGCATCTCTATTTATAGTTTTCAAAAACCAAGGGTTGCTTAGAATTCAAGCTAAGATAACTTGAGAATCAAGCGAACACTTTTAGGTCTTGAAAATACAATAGAAGAATATATACTATGGACT